>CABFOW010000807.1:136347-167414 GCA_902141385.1 Timema californicum | reverse complement strand
CCCCCCCCTTCTAAATCAGTTTTAGCTGATGAAATTCAATATCGCAAATTTTCCAAAAGTATTAACTGCAAGTGTTTGACTTTTTATATTTGACTAACTTGTTATAGTTGGTGTAGGCCTACATATTTCAATATGATAAATCAAATATTTTCTAAACTATTAAATATTTAATATTATATATAAATTTACATTTTTATATCGCAGTTTGTTTTGATTTATGCACTTTTTTTTATCTTACTGTGCTAAGGTTTTAAAATTAATTGGGGATTAGCTATGAACCGTTAGATATTTTATATTTGCCCTAAGGTGGTCGAACTATTAATATAGCTTAACTCACATCTAATCATGATTAGTTATTTATTCAGAATTTGTTTTTAAAAGCGCCAAAATCGGCTCGTATACATATAAACATCCTAATGTGATCGTGGCTCGATTACAGGGTGTAAATTATTTGTCATCACCCGACCACATTATTTTCGATGCACTTAACCCAACGATAGTAAAATTACAAATAAACATAATAATATACAAAAATAATAATAGTGTTTAAAAATCAATTTACATTTGACATTTTTGCGCGGGTGGACCATATCTAAAGTGCTCTACAGGCGATTGTAAACAAGTCATTTTAAACAATGTTTTATCTCATTTTAAACACCTCAATCTACAGCACTCTGATCACTACCGCCAAATAAGAGTTTGTCCAATTTACTTTGCTGGCGAGGTTGTAAATCGTCACTTGAATCCTATGTGTACATACTGTATTACTGGGGCTGTTGTTTTTTCTTAAATGACTTCTTACTCTTCCTCCACGTAATTGAGGGTATATTTAATCTAAGATTCTCCTCACAGTACGGTACCATTTTAATTGCGAAAAGACGGCCCGAGTAGTAAGAGGCGGTGCAAAAATAATATAATTGTTTAATGGCTTGCACACTATAGTAATCAAAAGAGTACAAGGATGACATAAGCCTAAGCAATCGTTACTGTCAATTATTTCACATCATATCCCCTTATCTCTTTGGCATACTCACTTTTTTTGTTAATTTTTATGGAAAAATCAAATATAAATTTTGGAATTTGCAATTTGCTATTTACAACTTTGAATCATCAATATACGTCTTAACAGAGATAAAAATGTAGATCTCCAATTCCCTATTCAATAACGTTTCTTTTCATGTTCTGTTCATTAAACTCGTGGAAAATATGTTTCTTTTCGATGGGTTCAGCTACAACTATTTATTTTTTTGCTAAGCCTCCAATTTTTTGTTGTTACTAAAATTGGCTAATGAAACTCATATATAAGAATAATGTTCAGAGGTTCTAAAGTTCCCTCCCCACAGAGTTAACTCCCTAAAATCTTCTTTCGAGAAGGGGGTGGGTGACACCCCCCTGCATATGGGACTCCAATCCGCCCCCCATTTGGAAACAACACATGGGCACCCTTGGTTGTGCATGTGCTTGATCAAGTCATGTTTTTAAAACAGGTTTGCCAACTAGCACAACACAGTGTATTGACATAAACATTAACTCAGGGGGAAAAAACACCCCTCTTTTGATGGTATATTACAGTGAGTTTTAGACCGGGAAGGACACCATTTGTGTTAAGGGGCTTATTTCGAAGTGCTTTACATACTCAGCTATTGAGTCAAAGTAACTTGTGAGGAGAATATTTTACAGCTTGAGTCCCTGTTCAGCATGGGGGAGGAAGCCCCTCACCCCAACCATCTTGTAAACCTTAGTAGGGATACTGACAGAACGAATACCTTTTTTCCCAAACACTTTTAACGTGCTATAAAAACCTACATCACGTTTATACAGTTTTACAGTAACTAAAATATGTCCATAAACAAGATCAAAACGAACCCTACATTATTTACTGCTGCCTAAGCCATCCTGACAAGTAGGCCCATGGGTTGGAGTAGCGATAATTGTGTGTTTAGCTTTCTAATATCCGTCCAGGCTAATCACATATTTATACAAATGAGAAAGGAATGATGAAGGTATTATATTGAGGAAATGTATCCACCTCTGTACAAATTCAGGTACAGTTATTCTAATCTGCTTTAATTTAAATATAATGATATGGTAACATAAAAAGGGCTTTAGTTTGGTCAAAAACCTGTATATTTTTATTGTGCGCGTGTTAAAAGTAAAAAAATGGGCCTGTTGTTCATTGGTTCTCTTTATATTATGTATTTGCACTGAACATGGCTGGTCATTAAAAACAATCGTTAAACACGGCTGGGATTCACATCCTGGCCACCCATCACAAGAATATGGCAATAGAAGAAATTAACGTTCAGTCCATGTGTTCACCTAACTTCTGGGCTAGATTACATACATAATTGTTTTCAGGTGATGGATGAGCCATGAGTTTTAGTTCGTTAAATACCAATATGTTTATTGAGCTTCTTTATATTTTATATACTAAGGGCATAGCAATTGTATAATTTATGTAATTTCATTTTAATAACAGTCCCAAAATCCACATCAGTGTCAGGCGGTTTTTCCTAAAGTGTTTTGTATTTTTCCTCCATACAAATTCATGTACATTTCCTCTAAAATTTGACCTTCCTCCTTCCTATTCCCATAGCAAAATTAATGTATGCATACAACCTAAACGGGTACGTATACACTACTAATATTTTTATATAACAAGTATAAAGCAGAAAGTAAGTGTATGTGTTCAGAAAATGATAAGGCACTTATAGATAAGCAGGAAAGTTGAAATTTCACGGGAAGGTTTAGGGATGACCTCATATAACAAAAAAAAATATCTAAAAACTGGAAATTTAAAATGGTTCTCTAGGAATAGGGGGTGGGGAGGGGAGATATAACTAGAACAACTCCAGATAACCAAATAAATATTAGAATCTAATTTCTAAGAGTGATTTTGAAAAGTAGTTTGGGAGGGGAGAGGGTAAAAAATCTACAAAATGACAATTACTTATCACTGTAGTATAAAACCAAAATTTGCCTGGAAAGTAAAGTAATAAAGGGGGTGGGGTTTACTAAAACATCTTTTAAGTAGGCCCTATTGTGGAAAATTTGAATTTGGCAGACAGGTAGAAATATTAACACAGAAAACCAAACTAGTTTAAAAATCTGAAATGTCTAAGTGGTAATTAGACAAATGGGGAAAGGGGGGGGGAAGGGGCTTAAAACTTCCAAAATTAATAAAAACACATATTTTCAGTGTGGTAGAAAATTTAAATTCGGAAGAAAGGTAAAGGGGCCACTTAAAATAACCAGAAGAATCTCAAAATTTTAAATGGGACCTCGGAATACGAGTATAAACGAAAAGTGGTGTGTGGAAGGGTATATAAAACCACTTTTCACTGTGGTAGAACATTTAAATTTGGCAAGTAGGTAGGACTCCTTCAGATAACAAAATAAAAATAAAACAAAATGGAGAAATGACTTGGAGGTAAAGGGTCAAAATGTTCAAAACTAGTACAAGAACTATGTCTGATGTGTGGTAGAGAACTGAAATTTAGCTAGTGGATTTAGAGTCTATTCCAAATAAACATTAAGATTTGAACATTTTAAATTTCTAAATGGAATTCTGGAAGAAGTCTAAAAGAACCTGTTGGGGAAATATATAAAATTAAATTTGCCACGAATGTAGCGGGAACAATCTAAATAACAAAATAAGTATGAAATATTATCTATATAAATGGAGGCAGGATTTTTTTTTTTTAAATTTCCAAAACTAGAAGAATAAACTGTCATTGTGATGGAAGATTGAAATTAGTGTGGTTGGTGTGAGGACCACCCAAACCACAACGGAGAAAATTCTAGGATATAAAAATGAAAGACTAGAAAACAGAAAGGTGCTCTTCTCGAAATTTCTCAAACTAAAAAAGTTCATCCTCTATTACCTTACAGTATAATTTCAATTAATCTTAACTATCGATAGAGCTAACTCTGGTATGTCGCACTAATTTCTGCCAACCGGTCAGTTTGAATTCCAACAGTGTACACTATGGGTCACTAGCATATGATTTTCTCTATTTTTTTCAGGTAAATGCTGACCCATGCCCTCTTAATTTAACTCATAACTCCTGTCACATTAGGGGCATTTGTTAATATTCTAAACTATTTTTAACCAACCTTTATCAACTAATCCAACCTAACAAATACAGATGGATAAATTATATTAAAGGCTAGTCGTGTACAACATATTGTAATGAACTTTTAATAGTACAAGTATTTAAATCTGAAAGGCAGCATACATAACTCACTTCCGCCAAAATAATGTTAATATTTACAAAATGGTACAAATAGAATAGTAGTGGAAAAAATAAAGTGAGTTGACCAGTAGTGCCGCAGTAGTGTTCAAGTGGATCTGCACTTCTGTGCCACCTACATTATCTCATTTATGGACAAATCACCATGCTTACCAAGCAAATCAACTCCACTGCATGCAGTGTCACTTACAATAATAATATTATAATAATAGCCCACTCAGCTTTATTTTTGCATACCGGCCAAAGCCCAAACACCTTCAGTCAAGCCCCATCTACAGAGTCCTTATTCTTAATTCCTTAGTCCTTATCACTTCTTAGAAGTTGATTCAACTGTAACTTTCTAAGGACTACCAATCACAGCAAAGTTAGAGTGCGCGCTCATTGAATTGAAAGTACCAATGGGCATTATCATTGCAATTACACTAACTAGCTCATGTTTTTAATATATTATTTGTGAGTGCACTTGGCCTAACCTACCTTCCAAATGTAGCTTGTCCTGGACTTTTATCAAAATATGTTGTGTCGTTACTTGTCTTAATAATTGTTCAGCTGTGATATTATCTGACTGCACCTAACTAAGAAAATTTTCTTTCAAAAGAGTTTAATTGGATACTACCCGCCTCTTGTGGCATAATTGGCTAACACTCTAGTCGTGTTGAGCTGCTCGACTGATGAGGACGGGGAGATCGAGGTTCGAATCTCAGTCGGATGAACTGGGGTGTGTGTGTGTGTTCCTAAATGGTTTTCCACTCTCCCTCCACACACATGCAGGTTCACGTCTTCTAATTCAACCTTCCCAATTCCTAATCCATTAGTGTAATTAGTACTTAAAAGCGCATAACCCGAACGGGTAGTAAGACGCGGTGCTAAATAATAATTTAAAAAAAATTGGATCTAGTTTCCAATTTTCTCACGGGGTGGCACAATAACATATTTACAGATACAAACTGTGTGGACGTAATTTCCATGTCTAAGGACTTAATGAAAAGCTTAAGGACTCTGTAGATGGGGGCTTGATAATTCCAAGACCTGTTGCCCAAAAACAGTAAGCCAAGTTACCAGACTTTTTTTTATGGGCCTTGCTATAAAAAAAACCCAGCAAATAACCAAGTTAGAGTAGTTCTAATCACTTTGTCCAATATCTATGAACTCATAAAACCTCCCATTTTCCCTAAATCATCTCCTACATGAAAATAATTTGCCCCCTTCCCCAGTAGATTTATTTCACCTACTTTTGATATCAGATAGGCACATAAAACAAAGATGGCTTTGCACCAAACTCTAAAGAAATAAAATTAAACAATAAATCTCATGTGAGGACTTTTTTTTTACATCTATTACTGTTTACAGCCTATTGACTGGGTCAGTTATATATTAAAGTCCTAAGTTTTTACACTATCCGCTGACTAGGCATGTCATAGCTTTGAATGCCTTATAATCTAACTTAAAATTAAGATAATCACAACATCCAGTCCTGTTAATTTATCAATGTGAGTGGGTAAATCCATTTCATCAATGATAAATTTTCGGCCATGCTGAGAATCGAACCTGGGACCCTTAGCTCAGCAGGCAGAGATACTACTGACTGAGCTAAGGTTTCGAAACTTATTTATATAAAATAACACTAATGAATGTTGTCAATATTGTTGCAATTTCTGAGAGGCTCTTCCTTTGAAAATGATTTTAGACTATATTGAAACAGCATTTTTCTAAAAAAAAAAAAGAAAAAAAAAGACAGCCGAAATATCATTCAACCCTAAACTTTGCGACAAATAATCTCTGTTACAAATTAATTTCATACACACCTTAAATTTGATAGGTAGACCAATGCTAAATGCCATTACAATTTTTATTAGTTTGTGAATTCTTCAAGTTTCACACTACAAAATTTCAAACGCATCCATGGAAACAGTAATTATCTTGTGAGCATTATTGATTTGCTTGCTGAGCAACTGTCCAGCACTTCAGGTAAGTCTGACATCTGGCAAGGATGAGAAATTTATCACTTGTGAAAGTGAGATTTCCCCTTTTCCATCCAGAAGTATTAGTAGCGTGTCTTATGTGCTTAAGCTACAAAACGTATTTTACAAAAGTCCCTGACTTTCAGGTTTTCCAAGCAACATTTTTCAATTTTCCCTTACTACTTTTTTCCAGTTTTAGTGGTGGATGATTTGTTTGATTCATTATTGATCATATATTAAAAATTGTTTGTATCTACTAAACATAAACGATTTTATCAGTTATTTAAAAAATTAGAATGTTATTTTACTTAGGTATTATTAACTTTTGTTTTAGTGTTTAGTTGCGAAATCAGGAGACCTGGCGGTCTAGGGGTAAGGTATCAGACTTCTATGCTGGCGGCCGGGGTTCAATCCCCGGTCCCGGCAAAGATTTATCTGATTACCAAATCCTTCCTTCACCTCTGACAAGACATCTTGTGAATGTGAGGAATGCCAGGTCTCCACCGTGGTTCGGATTCCACGTTAAACTGTAGGTCCTTCATTTTATCTCACAATCACCCTACCATTACACATTAGCGTAAGTGCGTATAACCCGAACGGGTAGTAAGACACGGTGCTAATAATAATAATAGTTGCGAAATTAATGTGATATTTTGGACATATTTTTTAATTCCCCTAAGTTTTCCTTATTTTTAGTTAAATTCCCTGACATTTCCCTGTCTTGTAGCCACCATGAGGGCAGTTACTATCACCATTACTCTTTATAATGGTAATGGAAATGGTCATGAATAAAATGGCAAGGGAAGTTGGGGAGGAAAGAATGAAAACGATGTTCAGGAGCAGTTTCAGGAATGGAATAAGGAATGAGTGTGGAATTAAATGTAGCATGACAAAGTGTGAAGCGATGGTAATGACAAGGAAGACAGAATAAGACGAGGGGAGCAGGTGGAGTTGTCCTATAGGTGTGAAAGAGACACTAGGAAAGTGGAATCAATAAGAATGAAGTTTGTGAGGAGCATGTAAGTTGTCGTGAGAAGAAACAAATTAGGAATCGAGGCTGTGATGACATGGTCACATTAACACCAAGGTTTGATTTTGAATCTTAACCAGGCGCTGACTTTAGTAAGTGCAGCATGTATGAGGAGCGAGGTGGTGATATCTAAAGAAAGGAATGTGAAGTATTTCTAAATAAACAAAATTTCCTTGTAATTAAGAAAATACCTCATTCAATATTATTTTTAACGTGGTAACAATAGCAATAGTGCTATGCCAAGGCTCTCGTTTATATGGATATTATCCATTTTAGCGGTTTTTAAATTTGTGAAGTGAATCACAGGATATATTAGTATTTTCACGGATATTTAGAATTTTTTTTTTTAGGATAGCATTAAAAATCATTATACTTTTACCCCTTATGATACTTAGATTTCCTAAAAGCGATTTATTGTTTTCAAACTTTAAAAGATCTCCCAATAGGTCCGAGCAAGGACCTTAATATATATGAACCTTGTAACAGGTGGTCATGTTCGGTCTAAACATAGATTGACAAACAATTATTTTGATAGTGTTATTTCTAAAAATTGTGAGTAATGATAATGAAAGATCAAATTCCAAGCGTGAAATTTTTTGTACATATTTATATTTGATTCGTCTCCAAATATGCTAATAAATAGTTTAATACACAATATGAATGAAAAATGTAGACATTTCATGGAGTTTTGTAACATTAGAGTATCATGGGACAGCAGGTATTCCTGCATAACACATCAAATCAGAAAAACATAAAGAGGAGTGTCTGAAATATCAGGAAGTACCAAACACAAGGCATAGGTAATCACTAAACAATCCGTTGAATACGGCCGAGGAGGAAGAGGAATTGTCATATGAATTGGCAAAAGACATGTTAGGAGTCGGTTTGGTTAACATGTTTAAAAGTTGACTCAAAAGATTTCTTGTGATATACCACAATGTTCTGACCAAAAAAACAACGAACTGGAAAGAAAATAATCTGACCACAATGCCAATCTTTTCATTTGAGAATGAGAAAATATTTTACTATTAATTTGGGGCGGAGAAATAATAAATAGCTATTTACTGTATGGAATTAAAATTAAACATCACTGTGAGCTCACCATAATACGCTTGTAGCCTTATATTGGTGTATTAATTGGTGTGTACAGAAGCATGCTACCATTATCCGGACAGCCCTATTTGTTTTTAATTAATACTAATTCGACTTGTACTTATGTAATTAATAATATAATTTTCAGAATAAAATACTATCACTTTTTGAAATAAATAACCTCACCTTTTGTAGTTCTCTATTAATGATAGTTTTGGAATGGTAATTGCTGGGGTGAAGTGTGAGTTTGGAAAAACACTACTGTCTTAGTACTAAGTTGTCCTCCTGACACCTTAGTTTAAGTCGGTAGCATGACTGCTCACTGCACAAAAGATCAAGTGAAATGAGGGTTTTCCCTTTCACGGTGCCGAGTTAACGGCCGGGTGCTGGATCATAAGTTTGTTATAGATTTAGATTAGTTTATAAATTGTGTGCTGATGTAATGAGTTTGTTCTGAAAGTGAATGAGTAGGTTTGAATTTATAAACTTAAAAAGAAAAAATTTATCCACAAATTTTTAAGAGTGGAAAACATTTAAGACACCCTTAGTAAACCCAACCAGGATTTGAACCCCAATCTCCCTGTCTTTGGCAAATGATTCTAATATTAATTAAGCTACCACAACTCTAGAGTTCATATCTAATTTGGAACCTGTTGGGGGTAGTGCACAGCTATAAACTAATTTAAAAATAAAATACTTCATATCAATTATATTTATTTTATATGGTTCTCTTCTATGTACACATTTACTCTAGATACTATAATACAGTAATGATGAACCCTTTTATTACAATACATTTTTAACGATTGTTTAAAAGAATATGGTTCAACCATTAGGAGGTGTATAATATTAGATTTACTATATAATTCAAATAAAAACTTATGAAAATTAAATGAACAATTGACCAAAAGTATTGAAATGTGATTATAAAAATATAACATATTAGGTTAAATTAAAACACTTATGGCTCTGTTGTTTAAAGGTTGGAAGAACTATTGGTAGTTTTGTTGTAGGTAGTTTGACCTAGTTACTAGATGATAGATCTAAAAAAAATGAAGACTTATTAATGTCTGATAAAGAAGGTATTTTATGCTCTAAGGAATGTAGACAGGTAAAGACCAACTGCTCTATTAATTAAATATAGACTTTGTTCAGTTTTGGCATAGGTACAAATTATTCTATTGGGATTAGCTAGAAAAAGCAATAAACATGTTAAGACTGTTGTTGCAAAAGATTTAATTTAGCTGTAAACATTTTTTTAAACCTACTTATAGTAAGAATTATGTTTGTATGTTTTTCTTAAAGTTAATCTTGAAGGCCTCTGACAAGCAAAAACATTTTTTAAAAGTGGGTTCTTTATGGGAAAATGTGTAAAGGCCTCTTCCCTTGAATAAAATGGCAATGGTTAAGAAGGGAGATGAAGTGAAGTGAATCTAATACCTTTACCGCGGAGAGAAGGAACAAATATAAAATAATGTCTCTTCAAGGTTTATTTTGATTTGTCTGATAGTTTTACAATTACAAATTAAATTTAATTGATTTAGTTAAATTTAATGACAATTATATTTAATAATTTTGTTTCTTAACCTTCACAAAGTAGGCTGCATTTTAAATACTATTATTAGTTTATAGATCTTAATAGAAATCTAAACTCTTAAATATAATTAAGGAATTCACAACTTAAAGCCACAAGTGTAATCAATGAACATAGTTTACTTAAAATTTACCAAAGACAAAAAATACCAGTTGTTTTAACAAATGAAAATATTAAATGAAATACATCTGTAAACAACAGCTGGAAGAATTTAATGGTTAAAAAAGTTTTGCTATGACAATACATTAAGTTTGTTGCAATGTGGAAAATTGAAATAATTTTAGTAAAAATAAACCCAAACAATTATATGTTGCACTAAAATTGTGTGTATATTTTAAACTCGTAATAACACCCATAAATAACAGACTGAGAATAAAGCATATAAAAAGCTTTTTTCCAAATAAAGAAAAGTTTGATTTAAGATAATTATGCATAGCTGGAAATTAGATTTTAACCATAATTTGTGTAATTATTAACATAGTTGATTAAAAATCATATTAATTTCTTGTTAAGATTAAAATTTTATAAAAAAAAGGTAGTTGTTTAAATCCAGAGAATGTTAGAAATTAAGGTCTAATTTACACCTCTTAAAGAGTAGAAAATAAATATTTTTTAAAAATATTTAATATACAATTTCATCTCAACAAAAATAATCAAAACTATTTAATAGAGTAATAACAAAACAGTACTCTACACAGTTATTTTAAAAAGTTTTACAATTCATACAAAGTCCTCTTGATCCACCATGTTGGTTTAAAGTTTTTAACGTTAGGAAAGTAGTATAAAGGAAGTCTTGGTTTGGATTCAACAAAGTATGTTTGCAAGCGAACTTGAAAAAAATCAAAACAATATATATATTTCTATACCTACAGCCTTATTACATTCTTACTAAATTTGTTTGTGTAGCACAAGATGATAAATATCAAGATTTTAAATCACAGAGACAGGCTGTTACTAACTTTCTATTCTTTGTAGTAAAAACTACATTCAGTTTTTACAATTTTTTTTAAAGATAAATATTAGTACTGGTATCACAATAACCACAGTCATAATAAAAAATAAATAAAGTTCAATCATGTGTACTTTACTGGGTGAAAAACGCCATAATAAATCGCTTAACACACACAATCGCAGAAATACTGTCAACAAATTGTGTGCAGTTGTGGTGTATGCAATGGGATTTGTCAAGATAAATACATTTTAATTTTTTTAAATTTGTTTGGTACAATTAAACATATCAACTGCGTAAAAATTAACATTAATGATCTAATCTTTTAACCATATTTTAACTTCATTAATGATTGATAGCTATATTTCATTTTAACTCTAAATTAAAAAACTCTAAAAAATATACTTCTCAGTGTATAAACTCAAATATTTGTGCACTTGGCCAATAATAATGTTACTAGCAAAATTACTTTCAAATAATGTATTAATGTTTATTTTAACATGCGATTTTTAAATATATCATAAAATTTTAGGTTTTCTCAGGCAAAGTACTAAGCTGGCGCCTTCCTTCCAGTTTTGATACAAATTTTATGTTCATATTAGTGCAACATTTCTTGACAAATGTACAACGGGGAAAAAAAGTGTCATCAGTAGATGGAATCAATATAAAAAAACAACCAAATTTACACCAACTCATTATGCCCAATGAGCTTTTTGGTAAATATATTTAGTACTTTTTAGCAAAATATATCCATTAAAGCCTAGAGTGTGTTATGGCTTTTAAAGTAAATATGTTTCTCTCTTATTACTCCTGTCTAGTACAGTGAAAAACGGGAAAGCTTATAGGGATATGCCATGCTTCAAAAACAAGACATTGCTTAGGTTTATTATTTAATTTTCTAGTTTTTTTTCTCTTCATTTTATTCTAGTATCTAAATCACAATTTTTAAATGTATTTGATACTTGAATTTAAGATTTTACTATAACATATAAGCTTAATTCACCAATTTATCTGTAAAGTTATTTTGTAAATAATATTTGGTGTCCAATGTTGATCAAATATAAACAACATAATTCTTTTAAACGTGGACTGAACATTCACCAAAAGCTTGTGATTCATTAAAATATACAAAACTATTTTTTCTCTCTCAAAAGGTAATGACAACTCACAACTGTAAAAAAGTTACTGTTGGGACATTAGTCAACAGCTTGTGAGCTGTTAAAAATACAGATAAAGTGATTTGATGTATTTTTACATATCTAAAGGTGCGGTCAAGAACTTTATTTATAGTTAGCGAGTTTGAACATCCAAATTATATATATCTTTTTTCCATGTACATTTGATAAGCATAACATGGTTACAGTGGAGATTATATGCTAAACATTTCAAACTGTCTATTAAAATACTAAAGATTTTGTTAAGAGTAATTTAGGTACAGTATGCATGATAAAATGTTTATGGTAGTACTTACAATAAAAACACGGTATTAAAAATACATTTTAAATGCACTACGACAGCAATATCTCTAACGGGATCTCCAAAGGTAATATATTGCCAATATTTCAACTATTAATGGCAGATTATAAAAATGTTTGTATTGGTAACTAAAGAAAAACGAAATGGGTCTCATTAGGCTTAATATGTGCAAGTCTGTCAAGCATTATAATCACACATCTTTTAAACTAACGTTCCTTGATATAATTTGAATAGGGGTCACATGGAATTTCACAGCACATTTGCTAAGCATAATGAAATATTTATAAATTTCTGAACAATGTATAAGATTTAAGTGTTATTTAAATTTATTCAAATACAATTTTTTTTTAGCCCAGCAAACAAATAGGAATGGCATCAAAACAATTGTTATCATAAGAAGAACAGTTATCGTGTGGTAAACACCCAAATGACAGCAATATTAAATTATTAGTTTTATTTTATCTGCATACCATGAAGATGTAGGCCGATGTTAAAGACGGATATTCAACTGCATTATTTTAACAACAGCTACTAACAAAATGGTTAAATCAAACCAAAACCATCCCATTATTAAAATAACTATAATTCCATCTTAAAATACAATAATACAGCAATGTGGTAACTTGCACAAGATGTTATTTTTTTATACAATGAGCCTATAATACAAAGGTGTGCACCAATTGTAGATGACATAGATGCTCTCCCTGGTTTTGAGACAAAGCAAGACCTATGCAGACATTTTTCTTTACTAGATAAATGCACAAAACCAATGCCTAGCAAAATATTAATTGACACACAATTTTTAAACTAAAAATTGGATAACAATGATTATAATACATAACATCATCATTACAGTTTCTTAGGCTCGCTGAAACAAGATAAGCTGTTTTAAGCACTTAAGTTTGGAGTTTACTAACGTTCCATTTTATACACAAAGTGCTGATTAACAATTGAAAGATTTTAAAATGTAAGTTCAAGCCACGATCTTGTGGAAGATAAAGTCCAGTCTAGTCTTCTCGTGTTATGCTAGGCACTAAGAAAAGGCATTAAAAAGTCTGGAAATTTTCAGAGATACGGTGATTTAAAAACTGGCTGCTTCTTTTTTCCTCCAGTTTTCTAATTGTGCCATCAATACCATTGTTAGAAGTATGATTATTAGAGTTCGCTGACAAAACATACTAACACTTGAAAAAAAAAACATCTTTTGAGTGCACTATTTCAACACTTTAACAAAATATTGACACAATATATATATGTAGATACATGTTACATAGACAGTTCATATAAAGTGGTAGACCCTTTGTTTCTAATTTGATTATTTAACTTTTTTGGCATTGAAAAATGCAAATTCTACTTTACAAAAAAAAGAACTGATCTGGAAATGATGAGATACAAATTACTTGATTCATCATCAAAAATTCATGTACATGGTAAGTTAAAATATACCAGTTTGTTTCATTTCCACAGTTTGTGTGTTACCGTATACACTCCTCGCGGCGTCGCAGTGCCCGTATCTGGGCGCAAAAACTCCTATGTCAAAGCTCAGACTAGCGCTTGCTGTGAGCTGGAGAGGAACCCCCTCCTTTCTAGTCTTGTATTGGAGGGTCTGGGGATACTACCTCCTCTACCAAATTATCGGCAGCCTCTAGGCACGAGGACTTACCCACGACCCCTTCTAGGTGATTCTCTGCCTCACCTGACAGGGCATCAACAAACACCTGGAACATAAAAAAGTGAAGGTAAGCCTGCTATCTTAAGAAATTATCATGAATAAGATTATTTTTTAATTGAAACTAATAATATCTCCTTTATATTTTATAATTTCTTTGGTTAGGGTTTATTGTTTCAGTGTATTTGAATGTTTTATTGATGTTTTCTGATGTTAAAATTAGCTAATTCAATTATAAAATAGAGGTAAATATAAATAAATTAATACAACCCAAGAAAGTGAATATGGATGGTATCCACATTAGGAGAGGTGGTATCTAACTGAAAGGGAAAGTTACCATAATATATCCATTTGTCAAACCATGTGTTGATTTGATGTTATGTTTGGCAGGCTGAACATTCACACAAACCTTCAATTTGTTTTTAATAACCAATTGTTTTTAAATTAATGAAATACGAAATTATGAAAATATGCATTTAGACGTTTAGATTTCGTAGAAGCGGCATCTATGTTTCGCTTCTTTTTAAATGAAAGACTAAAGTTTTATATTGAAATAATTTTTTTAGTTTTGTGGCCAGTTATATATAAAACAAGACATATGGGACTATAATCAATCCTTTTTAATTAATTACTTTATGCACTAAAATAGCTCTTGTTGCCACAATTGCAAAACATGATGCATAATAGTTTTAGTAATATATTTTTTGTTCTTAAAAGTTAGGTCAACCATACAATAATTATTATAGATAATTAGACTCGTTTGATAACACTTTATTGATACTATAGTATAAGTAAGCAAATAATTATTTCCAAAAAGGTTGACATTAGTTACTTTCAGTCAATGTTGGCAAATACCTTCTGCTAGCTGTCAGATACCACCCTTCTAACCATAGATGCCCTATATGTAACACTCATAACTCTGTTTCAACCAAGAAAGTGAACTTTGCTGGTTAAGAGAACTGTGAAGTAATTTGACAAATAAATAATATGAAATGGGCATATAGCTCGAACGTGTAGAAAGGCGCTTTGCTGGAAAACAATATGAAATCGTGGGTGACTATCTATGGTTTCATTTGTATTTTACAAATTCCTAACTTTAGTACCAAATATATACATTTAAATTCTCAAATGTTAACTGTATGAAGGTTTTTACAAGTGTTGAAAAGTTTTTGTGAGTCCCAAAACCTTTTCAGTCAGTGACATGTCTGCCCACTGAGCTTAGGGTTCAGGGTTCTTTTCCTGGTGTGGCCAATTTTTTAATTCTTTTTAATTTCTTTTTATAATTTGTGAAATTTGAGTTTCACCTTTAAAAGTAATGAATTAACACACCAGGACGGGGACTGGGTGTTTTATTTATTATAGGCTTAGATTAGTTAATAAGTCATGTGCTTATTATACAGTCAGTCAGTTCAGAAGTGGATGTTAAATGGTACCTAGAAAAATAAGTGCCAGGAATCTTATGTTTTGCTAACGCAAACCCAACTTTTTTAAGCTGTTGCCTCCCTTGGAACATCATCAAATTCTTAACCTCTCCCCCGATTTATTTTATACAAAAATCAGTGTGTACAAAAAATATATAAAAATAATTAATGAAAATTAGTGTGATGGTTGACACTGTTTTGTTTTCATCACTTCTTGAATATTGGGTTTGATGTTTGACAAAGAAAAAACGGTTTAGTTTTTATGAAATGTTGCATAAGGTCCCAATGATATTTGAGGAGGAGGATCGAGAGGAGAACTGTGGGTCGAATCCCAAGACTTTTGGCTGATAAAACTAATTTATTACAACTGGTAAAACAGTGTAGGCCAATACCTCAAGAAAAAATGTCTACAATTCTTGCATGATTTTCAACACCTAAAACTACACAAGTTACTATTGTGAAATGAACCAGTTGGCAAAATACTTGGGGTGGCGTGAATGGCATAACTATGATACCTGTCAAGTACAAAAATTTGTTGTTTTTACCTCTAAAGGTTCGATTCATATTTTCAATTATGAATGTATCACACACATTAGAATGCTGTATGAAACCATTTCGAGGACTGTGTCGTTGGGCCGAGTTTGAGCATCTCTGCCCATGAATGCAAGAACATCAATAGAATAAACTCCAGTTAGTGAAAATATTTTATAATCAATAACTATCAAGTACACATAACATGCAAACAAATATTAATTTAAAACTTACATATACAAAAGCACAGAATAAATGACAATGTAATTAGTAAAAACTTTAGCAAGGATCATAGCTTTAAATAAAGAAGCTGAAGTAACTTTTTTGATTATAAGGATGTGATAGAGCCCACTTTGTTTAATGTGTACCACGCATGATAAATAGAATGTTAGCAAATTGCCGGTACTTAATTGAAAAGGCAAAATAAGTAATATTTATACATCCATTACTGTTTCCAGCTTTTGGCCTTGGTCAGTTTTTTATTCAAGCCATACATTTTCCACTACTGGCTGGCTAGGACTGTTGTAGCTTTATTTGCCTTATAATCTAACTCAAAACTAGGACAAGCACAACATCCAGCCCTCGGCCGTTAATCTATCAATGTAGTAAACCCTTATTTCACCAATTATACATCAAAAGAAGTAATGATGAAAGAAATACCCAATTCTGTATATTGCCGTTTTTAAAATGCCAGAGCTTTCATTTGCTGGAATCCGAGATATAAAAATTAAGGGTATTGAGTTTGACACCATTACCCCAGAATTGCTTATGAAAATATAAACTTGCAAAATTAGTCCTACTAGGAGAAATGAAGTTTAAAAACTTACTAACATACACTTTCCCTTATCTAATTTCAACAGGAGAAATATCAGAAAGTTTGCTAACATAATTAAGAATGAACAATTATGCATATAAAATTCATAGCTTTTTTTGCCCTTTATTTTCCAATATCAAAAACGTCCATACAACAACAAATATTTTACCTTCTTTTAGGATTGAGCTAAGTCCTCATTTTCAATTATATATTCGATTCAAGTTTGCTTATAAGATATTCTTGACGCTGAATTAAAGTTGGAATATTTAGTTTTATTCTGATAAATCAAGTTACTATTATTACATACTATTTGATTACTTTAGACTTATTCCATTGTAATGTATACAACAGCTCAGAATGATAATAACTGTGCATAAATTGAATAATTTAGCGTTCAATATATTTAATGGCAAAGCATATGTTTGTATTGAAACTTCGCATGCCCCTACTATTGTCTCAAATTATTTATATATATATAAATAATTGGGAGTAAATTTACTATCGACCATGAGGTAACAAAAAAATTCAGGGCCAGTTTCATGCTGAAACTTTGGTATCGAGCTGCACTAAGCCTGGCTATGAATCTAACTAAGTGGGCATTTTAAATGTTTAGGCACTTGTAAATTTGAACTAAAATCCACTAAATTATTTTTAATACATCTTTTAGGAGAGTTAAAAAATGGTTAGTTAATCTCAGTTTTAAAAGACAAGAAAATAACTAGACAAGTTTACACCGATAAGTCAAAAATGTAAATGATGAGTTTTTTTTTTCAAAGACTAAAATTCCACCCTTATATTATATTTTACAAAATATAATTCAGACGCAACATGGCATACACTAAAACCTTCCCTGTAGTTTACCAAGCTCAAGGACAATCGTTCCAGATTGATTTTAAAAGTACAATGTAATGTCACAAGGCCTTTTCCCAGTGCACTTACATCAGATGCAGCCTCTTCATGCGGTTCTAGCGTGGCATGCTTGTCCTCTAGCTCAAGAACTACGTCTTCCTCCTGATCACAGACTAAGAGCAACCTGTTCAAACCTGCAGACAATGTACAGTACCCTACATCACAACCAAAGCATTCAGCATTCCCCTCTTCCAAACCGCACTTCTAAGGTATGCAGAGCATTCAAAATAGAGACATGGAAAATACTGGCATTATATAAAGGACAAAACTTGTGTCTAAATATTCAACAATAAAATAGATAGGTTTTATTTTAAAATTATTCTGGTAATAAGATTTGAACAAACGAATTTTGGCTCTATAGAAGGATATTTCATTAAAATTTAACCCGCCCCAATTATAAATTTTGCAATGATTTCATAAAACTTTTTGCAGAGTTTATATTTAGCCACGAGTTACTAAATTTTAGTGAATATAGTGCAATTAAATTATACGTTTTCTTTAAGGTAAATTATAAATGATTTTGTGTTTTATTAAAGGGAAGAGGCTGTTTGCAGATATAAGACTCCCTCCCCTCTTAATGGACAAAAGTAGTTCAAATAACTCTGCACTTTTGTTAAAGGCTAACAATTGTATTTGGAATATAATTTAGATGAAAAACGCACACATAATACTGCTGAGAAGTAGTACACATGTAATCTGGAACCAGTATCCAAGTGCACTCTACTTCCTGCTGGAACTGGTCAGAATTTCAACCAACTTTAATGGTTTATTCTTACATAATTATTTTTATAATAATTTTCAAGATCATCTTGGCCAGGTAGCTTTCTAAACTGGAGTCTTCAAAACAAATTTAAATTAAAGTTCGATTATAGCTACGCTTAAACAGAAAATTAATTTATTTAAAAAAATATTCTATGTATCAATAAGAATAAATGAGAAAATTCCCAATTATATAGTGCTAAAAGAAAAGATTGTTAAGGTTCAATATAGTTTTAAATTGCTAAAAAGAAATGCAGCATCGAAAGAAGTGCAGTGAGAAAGATTATTGCTAACAAAATAAAACTTCTACAAATAGATAAAAAAATACAATGAATTAGAGTTACTACACAAAAGGCAAAACAAACTCAAAATCAAAATAGATACAGCAACACATGCTTTAAATGAAAACACTACAATTAATTACAACTGAGCAAACTCAACAAAAGGAATTTAAAACAAAATTACCATATTGATCTGAAAATAGGCTTAATCGTTTTCCTTTACAACACCTTTATAAAACCATGGATCCACCTGTAATTGTCCCTTTATTCTTTGACATGTTGAACTGGCAGGACCGTGATTTAGGGCAAAAATTAAGGTATTGTTACAAACTTTAAGATCTCTCTGACAAAAGTAAGAATAAGCTATTAGCAAAAGACAATGTGAGAAGGAAACAATGTATTTTTATAGGGATGCAACCCTTGAATCACACGGATCCTTAAGGATATTTGAAAATTATAATTTGAGACCTAAATCCTTAATTTTTTAAAAAATTTCTCAAGTGAAATTTGTTTTAGAGTTCTAATACTGCTTATTCATGGTTCAGAACCAATTATAGTTCTAGGATGAACTTAACAACCAGGCCCCAGACCAGTAATTTAACACTCGAATGTATTAATGTTAAAGTGAATGGAGGATTACAAGAAAGAATGTTCCTTAGTTACTATTTGTATTTTTATTTTATTTTTTAGTTTCTTCTCATGTTCATAATTTTTTCAAAGATTCGGATTTGAAATTCAAAGGTAAATTGGAAATTCGAATTCAACTTGACTCTTTTCAAAGTTTGTTTTTAGCAACCCAACTCTT
This sequence comes from Timema californicum, assembly GCA_902141385.1. Taxonomy (NCBI): domain Eukaryota; kingdom Metazoa; phylum Arthropoda; class Insecta; order Phasmatodea; family Timematidae; genus Timema; species Timema californicum. The sequence continues at coordinate 147,870 of CABFOW010000807.1, read as the reverse complement.
TTCAAAGTGATTGCATTTTCAATATTTTTTAGCATAATTATTCCAGAATTTTTTTGAAGGCATGGCTTATTTTCAGGGCAATACAGTATAAAAAATAAAGAGTGTATTTTCAAAACTCAAAATTAATCAAGATGGTTACAAAAAAATCTAGTTTAAAATAAAGAGAATAGCTACAACACAGGCATTCAAAGTACAAGTAATTTTATCAAACTTTCCTATCCCCAATATTATACATTACATTCACATGCAGCGCATCAATGCAGAAATTGTAGTACAACTTTTGTAGAATATCAAATATAAGATTTCGATAGTTAAAGCATCTGGGTTATCCAATCCAAAGTTAAAATTTACATTTATTTATATTTTAGAATTCACCAAAATACAATTAATATTTCCAATCACAGATTATCATTATGAAATATACAACTTTTTCTGCAAAAATGCTCAGTATTATTGAAAGACTAAGCTAATTCTCAGATTACATACCTGTGTCGTCCTCGCTGTCGTGAGGCTGCTCACTGGAGCTACCCACAGACACATAGCTGCTGGGTCGCGATGGCGTGGGGCTACTTGGCAAGTTCAGGTTCTGCTGCCGACGCTGGCTCTCGTGCATACAGTGCAGCTGCTCCCTAGATCGCTGCAGCTCACGGCGGAGTCTCTCACGCTCCTCGTCACGGTCCTTTACAATTTTCTGGAATATCCAACATATCCAGCCTTTAGTACTTCGTATAGACTATTATTTCTTCTAAAATACTAATATGATATTTAAAACCTTATGTAATTATATACACTGTTACCTAAACATTCTATGGCATTATAAACTAGGAACACTGACACAGAAAAACATCGAGAAGAAAAGAGAGACACATTTGTCCACCGAAGAGCATGAGAATCAAATTCATTTTAAAGATCTAAATTAATAGGTATTTTTGCTTATAGCCCAGAATTTTTTTATTTTATAAAGATATATTTTAAATGAAAGATTTTTATCTTTAATAGTACTACAACTTTACAATGATAAGTTATTTTTTATATCAAAGAGTTACGAAGAAATCAAAATTGTAAAATTCCTCATGTAAAAAAGAATTTCCATTTTGTTTATAAAGTGTCTAAATATAGAACTACGAGAAAACAGAGTTTTCCTCATTTTTCCTTCAGTAAACTACTCTTAAATTTATGATTATGACCCTAGTTCCAAACCCCCTCCCTCCCTCCGTCCCAAGGGGCCTTATTAAAACCTCAAATAAATTTTAGCCCAATCGGTTAAATAGTTTCGGCTCTAGCTCAAAGTACAGAAAGACAGCATTGCGAACATTCCTTTTCTGGTTTCAGGGGGTCATGAAACGTCGACATTTATCAACATCTTGAATTTGATTTGTTTGACGATCACAATACTTTCTCTCAGAGGTGTCAAGAGAAAGTAAAAAGGATGAGGAGTGACACTTAAAAAAAACCCAAGAATATACGAATTTTTTTTCAATTTTGTTTATTAAGGCAGCAATGCCATTACTCTCTTAAAGGTCTTTTTTCCTACCAATATCCTACTATATAATAGATTTCTGGTAGGAAAAAAGACCTTTCAGAAAAAATTTCTGCAGTGAACAGACTCTACTATAGAAGACAGTGGAAAGGAAGCCGATGTCACCTTTGTGGATTGGATCTATCCCATATTTTCCCTCTTTCCTTAGGTAAGCTTCATTGAATTTGCACAGTTTATTTCTCTCTTTTTATTTTTATCAATCAGATATTTTCTAGAATATGCACTAAATCATCTCTTTATCATTTATACGTAAGTTAATGTAATAAAAAAAAGTGATTTCTTTTAAATTGTAATTGATTTTGGGACATTTGGAGCCAATGTTCAATCCCGTATTGATTTTGATTTGTTTAAAGTACTTCTCTTTAATTCTTTTTTTATCATAAGGAAAATATCGAAAGTAACTTACTGCTATGGCTTATTGTTTGAAAAAAGTTTCACTGCTGATTACTAAAAGATAATTTCATCCTTTAATATATATTTTTTTAAATTCAATGAAAATAAATTGTTAGTTTTTCAAAAAAATATTTTCACTGCTCCTTTGACATCCGCCTTAATTTAAAGCCCCACTCACCAGTAGCTGGGTAAGCTGCTTGTTGAGAGAAGAAGATATGTCCTGAAGTTTGTGGGCTGGGACTGCCGGCAGACGGTCAGATCGCCTGACGACACTTCCCGAGATCACCTCAGAGGTGGCGCTCACCGCATCTTCCTCAGTCACTCGCAACACCTCATTCAAGATGGAGGTCAGTTGGTTTGCTGCCCGACACACAAGTTCAGCTTGACAATATTCTCAAAAACGGCTCGATTTGATTGAAAAAAGAAATTTTCAAAATTAAGAGTGCTTTTTAATTTTTGGATTTCTCATTTCAAGTAAAAATAGAAAAATTACCTAATAATTATTAATGTAACTAAGGTAACTAAAGAAAGATATCACCATCACCGATCCTCTCAATTTTCACTCCGTTTATATATATATATATATATATATATAAAAATATCATGCTTTCATTTATCCAGCAAGCTTCACTAATGTTAGATATTGAACTAAAACAGTTAACTCCCGATTATCCGTTATAATGGAGGGGATGAGTGCCACAGTTAACCTAAAGCCGCATATTTAGTAAAACAAAATATTGTAGCATATTTAGTTTAAATTAGTACCTATCATGATTTGGTCTATGAAAAGTGAACACAACACATTTCACAAATGTAGATGATAATTTAAAAAAAAGAAGCCTCGGTGGCGTAATTGGCTAACGCGCTTGTCGTGTTGAGTTCGACTGCTGAGGACGGGGAGAACGAGGTTCGAATTCCGGTCAGGTGAACTTGTTTTTTTTCTTTCCTAAATGGTTTTCCAATTCTCCCTCCACGCAAATGCGGGTTCACTTCCTCTAATTCAACCTTCCCAATTCCTAATCCATTAGAGTAATTAGTACCTAAAGTGTATAACCCGAACGGCTAGTAAGATGCGGTGCTAATTATGATTATTATTTTTAAAATAATCAATGTACAGTGTGCTCCAAATGGACACACCAATTAAAAAAGTTTGTATTGGTCTTCAGCTTCATTGCAGCTCCTTCCATTTCCTTTTCCCACTATGTATTTTCTGTAACATCAGCTTGTGAGATCTGAGACCATCTTCCTACGGATAATGAAGCAGGTATAACCCCAAAAAGGCCTCCTCTCCCCCTGCATAACATTTTTGCCTCTCATGCCATTATATCATCCCCATGGATTTACTGAGTACAACAATCGGTAGCCCTGTATTTTACATCAACGTGGCGTTTTTCAAAAACTTATTCCCTGCTATTGGTGATGTCATAGTTAAGCCAAAAAGAGGATTATCCGCCTGTGGATAATCGGGAGCTTACTGTATTTACAATTCACTAAAAAGAAAAGTTGTCAACTCACGGAATCAAGGATTTAAACCTTAAAAAAGTTATTGGTGACCGACAGCCCATAATTATCACTATGAACAGAAAATTGTTAAGTCCCTTCCTGAGATTGAAACACAAATGCTTTTTATTACTTTTATTATTAATACCTTGACCATGACAAGACCATAATTGAATTGCAGTCGATATTCCAAACAAAATATTTTTTTACTGTAGTCGCCAGCCATGTACAAACCTTGGTTGACAGCTGCCAACACCAGTTCTGTCGCTTCCTTGTCAACAGAGGGTTCGCCAGCCAACTCTGCAATCGTCTCAAATTCTTCGCGTGGAACGTGCAAAATGTCTGCGACCAACTGTGTCTTCTCTGCCAAAGCCAATCGAATTTCTTCATCCTTTCGACGAAGTTTCTCTGGAGAGTGTAAAAATTACTCTTAAAACAAATATTTTGTTTTTATATTTATTTTGTGTTTAACTTAAACAAGACCGAAGATATTTTTTTGTTAAAAAATAAATCTTAATTCCCAAAGAAAAAATGTAAAGTGTTTAAATGCTAATTTTTTTAGTTCGATGAACAATAATTTTAAAATATTAGTATAGTAAATAAATATGTATAAGTCAATTAACTTAATAATTTGACAAGTAATTCTCTTTTTAAACACAAAATTTATAACAAGATTTTATTTATTGAAAAATATTATCAATATTAATAAAAATACAAATACAAAGTAATGCACGGCAAGATTTTAAAATTAAAGTTTAACAAAAATGACAAAATGAGCAAGCAAGAAGGAAAAACCAGAGAAAAAGGATTAACAATCATATCCACAAACAAACTTGTGACAGTCCATATGAATCAGAAACAAAAACGAGCAAAACGATTAACAATCATATCCACAAACAAACTTGTGACTGTCCATGTGAATCAGAAACAATGTTAATGCTGTACAAAATTTAGGTTGTGAGTTTCCTTGTGTATATTAATTTAAAACTAAAGATTAGATTTGGTCAAGACCTTAAATTGAAAAATACTGTATTTTACCCCTTCACCAGAACTAATTTGTTAATCATAATGTGTCAACAATTCAATAGTTATGAGGGGAAGGGAGGAGGGGGGGATCCCTTCCCACTTAGATAAAAATTGAGTGGAGGAGATACAACAGATACCTCCAAATGTTTAAGAATTTTACCCTTTTAATAGTCTACATAATTAATAATTAGGAGTTGTCCATGACTATGGCCTGGACCAGATTTTATTCAAGCCATATATTTTCCACTACTGGCTTGTTAGGCCTGTTGTAGCTTCATATGCCCTATGATATAACTTACGACCCAGCCATTAATTTATCAGTGTGAAAGGGTAAACCCAAATTTCACCAATGACAGATTGTTTGACCATGCCGGGAATGTAACCCGGGACACTTAGTTCAGTAGACAGACACGCTACAAACTGAACTAAGGTGATGTCAATCTTCCATAAAATATTTGCATATTTTTTCCACCCCCCCTGGTCTCAAGTGTCACAATTTTGTGAACCTCCCTCTAATATTACACAGAACTCTGCCCAATATGTTCAACTATGGTAATGTGACATCACACAGTATCTGACACTCCTCCCCAGTATAAATACATAGTTTATAGACAGCCCCTAAACACTAAAGTATGATATATACAGGCTACTAAATTTAACAAGGTTTATTCATTTGGAGGCCAGCACCTTAACACTCGACTACAGAGGTGGATACGCTCTATTTTTTTCTTTTCAAGAGTCATGTCAGAAACTGAGAACTAACTTAACATTTTTTATTTGTTTTTAACTTATAGTTCCAAGAACAGTGATTGTATTAAAACTAAATCTAGTGGTGCCCACCTCAAGATCTTCAGGTTGGGAATCAATTCACTAAAGGGGTAGTATGTGACGTGAGAGCATTAGTAAAGCAGCATGCGGTGTTACCTATTGGCGTGAGCACGGGCTCGGCTGTGAGAACAGGCCGTTGCGACACCACCACCTCCGAGGGCTGGATCAGAGAGCTCTCTTCCGTAGTGAGTCGCAGAGGCTCAACACGTCGACGTTGGGAGGGGGACGACAACAACAGGCCGTCACCTATGACACCACACCGTACCCGTCGCTCAGACAATGACAAAATGGGGCGGGAATACCACCCTGCAGTCTACGGGGTACGCGCTTAGATACCGAGATAAATAGGCATAGAGTCAAAGCTAGTCATCTTGATTTGGGATTTTTTGGTTTGTTTCTCCTTCCAAAAGTATTGAGAACTATAAGCTCATTAGCTAGTAATTTTGCACATAAAATTAAAAACACCACACTAAATTATCTGGCTAGAGGCATATTTATTTTACTTTTTTATTTATTTCAATTAACACTTGAAATGATTAATTGCAGTAAGACTTAACCATAACTATTCGCATACTAGCCATATGTGTTTTGTTTTAGCAACATTATTAGTTTATAAATAGGATTTAGTCTATATGCACATATGTGAAGAAATGTATAACCATCCCAAAATAAATGAAAAATAGTCAAGATTTTAGTACTGTTGTAGTTTTGACATTTAAAATTATGTTTTTTGACAATAGGCAAATTTTCTTGATTAACTTAGTTATATCTTGTATCGAGTGTTATAAACTATAGATAGGCGATAAAGCAGTACCTATGGGGTTTTTCACCAATACCATTTGATTATAGTTACTACCAGTAACTCGAACTCAAAAGTATCGGTGATTGAGTTATCAGTGATCAGAGATCCTCGCATCAGATGCTAACAGTTACTCGAGCTACAGAGCTAATATTGATTCTTCTAAACACTCGAGTAAATACTTGCTTAGCAGTCCTTGTTATTTTTATTTTTTATTTTCTACCAGCTATTTGTTAATCAACCTTATTGGCTGGCATGTTTTATGTGTTATTTATATTTAAAACACTATCTCGTAGAGCTCATTTTTCAAAACCCCTATCAGATTGCTAGGTAAAAATGACTAATGGTTTGAATGTTTTATTAGATTTATACTATGAGTACTCATAATACAATATACCAAACTAAACATAATTACCCAAAAGTAGCCTATAGAAAGCATGCAGTATGTATGTAAAGAGCAAATAGGCCCAGATCTTAGCATAGGTCCTTTTCTTTTATGCATAACAAACCAGTTTTTAAGCACCTACTTACTGTCATGCATTTATAGCAAGTAATTGCTGTCCATTTTAATATACATTTAACTTAAAATCCATGGACTAAGAAGAATTTCTAATTATTTAAATTTTATAAAAGGGGCCATGCAACTTTTGAAATCGGCATACAATTCTCGGCTCATTGGTCGATACCAGGCAATATAGTTTGGTCAAGGAAAGTGTTTCTAAACCGAGGTCTGGTACAATCTAGGTCATAAACACTCTTAACCAGCCGTGACTTCGGAAGAGTGAAAATGCTCTGGTCCTAAACATCGATACTAGGTCAACCGTGAAAACACGCCTACTAACAATGGATTGCCTAGTAAAAATGATTGTTAGGATACATTTAGCAGTGGCTTTTTTACTTTCATAAGGTCTGTAAGAATCCCATCATAAAGTCTATGCTACACAGAAAAAACGCCATGTAGGCCTAGATATCTGATTTTTAAGGTTGCTCCACAAGTCCTATCAGAAGGCAATGAGGTGTTTGAATGTTTAGTTGTGAATAAACTAAGTGAATAAAATTTTAAAGGAAAAGTGAAACTTCAAAAATCTAATCTTAACTGTGGGCCGAGAAAGGAAGCTATATATTACATAAATAAAAATGTTGGGAGCCGAAAGATGACCAAATGATTTATAAAATATCCTCAAAATTAAGAGTAGACAAGATACAGAAAAGCTAAGCCTTCCACTAAGTTAACCATGTAAAAAGATCCAAGCCTCTTAAAATACAAAATTTTCTTTCTTTCTAAGACTCTTACAGATTCAAACTTGGTTCATAAGAGGGTTGTTAAGACAAATAACTAACCTAGTCTATTGTGATATCCTAAAAAAAATAATTATGCAATGATTTAAAGAGTTCATGGCTTGTCTGCGGGCCCTTGAGACACCATAATTCAAAAGTATTATATGCAGAAGACCTTAATTTTACTTCAAAGTTTATTTATCAAAGGAAGCTTGCTTTCAATTTAACTAAGTTTAGTTTGTTTGGGTTTATTTATCATGCGCACAAATCCAACCACCATTAGTCAGTTTTGGATTATTGCCAAATACTGTAATTGTGTGAATAAATAAATTAACTTTGTTTATCTATTTCCACTTTGACAGTAAAATTACCCGAAAATAATTTTGGGAACCTATATTCCAAAAGACTTCAACAAAAAGAGCTTTCCACATGTACAAACACCAATACTTAAGATTAGATAAAAAAGTCAAGTTACTCAGCTAACATCTAGTTGTTACTTTCTTAGTACGTGCAAGATTTTGTTGTTGTTGCAAGTATTTGCTATAAATAATCAAGTGTAATGAAATGTATTGCTTTTTAATAAAGTTTAACATGTATAATTTTGAACACTATTTAATTATATTGACATAAAGATGCGTTAAATGTGTGACATGCATGTTTCTTAGCTTATCATTCACATCAAAAATGCTTCTCTTGCAATTAAAAGTAACTCAAATATATAAGAAACAGACCAAAATTAGGTGACTCAAATGAATTTATGTGAGTATGTATTAAATAAAGTGTGTTTAAGAGAAATGTTAATACCAATTCAACCATTTTAGACAACAAACTTCCATAAAATGTTTGTATGCCACTCAAAAGAGTAACAAAGATTATAAAACACATGAGCAGAAATATGGTCTTTGTATGTTTCACAGCATTACAATTTAAAAATGCTAGCAGGCCCCCAGCATTCTCAAAAGGGTATCTCACTTAAAGTTTTAACCAAAGCAAAGTTTTTTAGAATAGTTTTTTAATGATTTTTTATACTTATTAAAATCTAAGACATTTAATGTAAAGTAACTCAAATAATAAATATAATTGTTTATTAATCTTTATCTAGAAAACTTGGACTCCTCAAAGTAAACTTTACAAGTAAAATGAGGGGCCTGTTGATGACAAAATTTGTCAAAAATAGTTTAAACTGACAGCAGTTATCGCAAGGACCCCTTTTTAAAACTGTGAAATATTCAAACAACCATCTTACTGGCCAAGGTTGAAACTGGGGCCCAGAAACTCACCAATCTTCCTCGCGGTCGCCTCACCATTGTCCGAGGGTGCCGAGGAGGGGGAAGCCTGAGGGGTGGTGGAAGGGGACTCGCTGGGAGAGGCAGACACAGGGCTCGACTCTGCGTCCAGCGCTGAACTACTAGTACTGCCTCCTGGCGGGGCAAGCAGATCACTACAAGCGCCAGCAGCGCCCTCTTCCTTGACGCCAACTTCATTGGAAGTTTCTTCGGAACTATAAACAAATTCATTTCAATTGTGACAAAAGAAATGTCATAATAAATAAAATCGCAAGAAAATTCAAGAAGTTCGCGCTCAAAAATTTATCAGGTTTAAAATTTCAAGAATAAGTTAAAAGCATATTTTTTCTTCTCTTATAGATATGAACAAAATCTTCTGAAAATAATCCTTAGAAGGGTTCATTCATCTGTCCAGAAATTACTTAAAGAATATCTTATCATATGCAAACTCACTCTTTGGTTTTTTCCTGTACAGAGGGTTCAGGCGAAACCTCGTCATGCGTGGGCGCAGCGACCAAGGGCTCAGGCCTCCTATTCTTGCCGTCACGGGTTTTGTACGCTTCTGCAGCCTCCGATATGTGCCGGAACCATCTGTAACAAAGAGAGTAAAGGAGGCTCAGTTGCTGCTGGATTACACTTTGTAGCACTGTTTATTGGAGAGCTTTACATACAACCTTTAGTTTTACAGGGAGCGAAAGAAATTTATTATAACCGGCCTCCTACTATAAGGCTTTACAAACAGATGTTTCAAAAGTATGCCTGGCTATAAAAAAACATTTAAGGATTAAAGTTTTTTGTTTCTTTATTTTATTATTTTTTCTTGCAGCTTAGTAAAGTATCTGAAATAAAAGAAATAAAAAGAGGCAAACTTTATTAAAACAAAAAGTTGAGAATAACACAAGAGTTTTCACAGATAATTCATCTAAACACAAACAGAACAAGGAGTGTGAAAGCCTTACTTTTCTTAAGAATGATTTAACGAAAACTAAAATGTTATTTGATCAACTGTCTCAACAATCAATGATCATCATTGTTTTACACACACTTAAAGTGGGGTTATTAGTCCCTGGAACCTCTTTTATAGCAAGCTCACCAGCTTCCCAAATGAATTCCAAACAATCGTTAAGTGGCCAACCAAAATTAGAGGGAAAGAGCCTTAATGCCCCTAAACATTTTCAAAAACTCTTTCTCAAAGTATGTGTTAATGTATTTCCAACCGAATAAGCTAACGTGAGATGCTCTAAAAGTATTTCAAAGAAAGACCTTGTTTACATCAAAGATTTCCCCATGCCAATATTTTAGAGTTGGCAGAGGCGCTACAAAAACCTTTCGGTCAGTTGGAGAGTGTAAACAACGCCGAGTGTTAGTATGACAAGGTATCAGCTAACAGGATGTCATAGATTAACACTAAGAAAACATTAATTTACACTACCATTTCAGATGGCAAATTGAGATTTGCATGTCTAGAAACTTGGCACATTTATAGTTCTCAAAATGACCTGTATTTCCAGCATGCGTTTAAACAATTTGTTTAAAAACACTCAAATTGTGGGGGGTTTTCCCTTAAGTAAAACCTAAGAAATAAAAATCAAATTAAGAGGTAATTTTGCCTTTAGCCAAAAAAATACAATAAAGATGTAGTAATTTTTAATATTTTTCCGTATGAAATCAACATAATTTTACCAAACTTAGTTAATACGTATACACAAACGAAATAGGAAAAATATCTGCAGGACATTTTAGGGCATTATTTATACACAACGATAGTAAACGCTCAAGATCCAACAGTGAGGAATGTTTGTGTAGTATTTAGTAAATAGGCCTTAGTATAATTAAGTCATTTTTTCTAATTCGAGTTTACCCAAAGACATGCTAACAAAAATTTAAGAATATATTTTTAAAAGTAATATTTAGTGGTAAACTATCCAAACTAAAGCCAGCGACTATCAGAACTGTGATAAAACACAACCATTAGTCAGTACAGTGTAGGGAGCAAATAAAAGAGAATATCGATGCAAACGCATGTGCTCCACCCAACTGTTTTTTTCTTCTTCTTAAATCCCTTTTGACATAAGAACCTCAGGTGTATTATGTTTTATACTTTTACCTAAATTCAAAACCTAACGTTGGTGAGCGACTTGAAATGAGCCTTTAATGTAATGCTCGCCGAAAGTATTGCATAGCAAAACTCGGCTCGAGTCAGCTGCCGCTTTAATATGCATAGCAAGGTGTGAATGAGGAAGAGAAGTATGAACGATACACGACGGACAATTCACATTCTAGGCACCAGGTTAGTTAAGGCCCTTGGCCCTGTCGAGTGCAAGTCTAAAACCAATTTTGTGGGACTGTATGCGGGAGGGTGAAAGGCGTGGCGTGGCTTCATAACTTCATATCCTTTCGCGCCAACAAGAACAGATGGATCACGAAAAAACGTAGATGGCGCTAGCTACCACACAGGTCTTGCGGAAAAATCATACGTTTGGAAATGTCAGTTTTCTCGAGAACGAGTGAAACTTTTATGTTAATATTTTTAACACCCCTTCTAAGAAAATGTATTGATGTTTATTAGGTGTTATATTTCCTTATTTTTTTGCGATGCAGCAGGCAGTTTTCTATTGAAAAATGTCGAAATAATGACATTTGATCACTGTTAAAATTACAGAGGAGGTGTGTATATGTTAATCAACATGTTTATATTATTGAGCAAACTGTTTCCGAAAAGAAAATAGCAAAACAATAAAAATTCTTGAAGATAACCGTTTGTTTGGCATGGGCTCTGCATTTCCACGACAAATAAAACGGCACAATCACCTTAAACGAATCGGTCAAAAGTCAACCTAACCAACCCACTGTAAGTAAAAAAAAAAAAAAAA
>CABFOW010000807.1:124335-136256 GCA_902141385.1 Timema californicum | reverse complement strand
AAAAAAAAAAAAAAAAAGTGACTATGAGCACACTTTCAATATTGCTAACAATGAGGAATACTTTATATTTATTTTTTTATTTTAGCACCGCGTCTTACTACCCGTTCGGGTTATACGCTTTTAAGTACTATAACGCTAATGGATTAGGAATTGGGAAGGTTGAATTAGGGGAAATGAACCAGCATTTGCGTGGAGGGAGAGTGGAAAACCATTTAGGAAAAATCACCCCTAGTTCACCCGACCGAGATTCTAGCCTCGATCTCCCCGTCCTCGGCAGTCGAGTTCAACAAAACTAGCGCGTTAGCCAACTACGCTACCGAGGCGGGGTTATACTTTATAGCTTCACCCAAAGTTAGGAATAATATGAACTGTATTAAGAGAGAACACCTGTTGCTAAACAAAGAATAAGAAGACTTGCCCAATTTTTCCCACCTCTCATTCACAATGCTCTCCAAGAACAACATACAAACCGCTTTTCGCCAACGCACGCGCACATACTTCAGCGCAGTGCTCTCAATAGACACAAACATAAGTACGATGTTTACGTTAGATACCATTCAGATGGAACAGCATTTTTTTTTAAACTTTCATAAGAAGTTTGTTTGTCAAATGAAAATGGCCCATTCCATTCTGGTCTAGGCAAGAGTGTCGTCCTGTATTTAGTTTAGCACTGCACTTAGGCGTACTATGCCTTACCATGAAACTGGCCCTAGGTCAGTCTATCTCAATAGTCTTAACACACTACGGTTTATCTACCTAGATAAATTGGGCATGGATTAACAGAGTCTTTGAGATAAAACAAAACGACAGTAAAGTTATACAAAAATCAGATTTCGGGGCAACCTAAAACATGAGAAGTTTCAATGGGTGTCCTTAAATAAGAAGCTATCTTTACACTTCAAAGTGATGATAATGAATTCATTACAATTCTAAAACTTTACAGGATAATATACCCAAACTTAATTCAATAATTTAATGTATCATTTTCATAGTAAGGGACTTATCTAATATTTTGAAAAGTTATTATCCATCCAGCAAGTAAAATGATCTTCAGCTGTCATTTTTTATAGATATAATAAAAACTTTAAGATATTTTAATTGTTGACTGCAAAAGAAACTTTATTATTTTCTATAACGTCATTCCCATGAAAATTGGACCGAAGCACTTAAGTGAATGTCGGTAATGTACCTCAAAATGACAAATTACTCAACATTAAAACATCTTAATATGTATCAATATGCAGCAACTTATAAACTAAAACTAATACAATTGAGGGAGTAGATACAACTTAGGGAAACTATATTTACTGTAACTGGGTGTCATTGAGAAAGGTTTTTTTTTAACTAGACATTACCTTAACATACTTTATCATATTATTTTGCCAAAATCCTTTAAAAAAATAACAGTATTAACGTTTAGTCCTGATTACCTGCACCCACAATACCAATTCTAAATAGTTTTGTTAATAAACTAAACACATGGGTAAAACAAAAAGTATTTGAAAATCCTTTATATCGCACGAGAAGGAAAATGAGTAAATTCAAGGTAAATGTGAGGCAACAAAATCCCTCGATCCCCTAAAATTATCTAAATTCGCTATGTGAAGATTTTTTTCCCATGTCGTAATCCCATTAACCTTTAGCAAGTATTTCACAGGTGTGTTAGTAAAAGTTTATACAAAGTCGGATACCAAAAATGATACTTAAGGTAGCCTCAACCGCAAAGCATTGATTTCAGTTATATCAAAGTTTACTCCCCAAGGAAGATTCCTGGCAGTACACAAGAAGGTACCTACCTATTATAATTCAACGTCCTCCAAAGAAATGACGGGTTAAACGCATGACGTACCTGGAAGCCTGCGACTGGACGCCATTGAAGACGCTCTTGATGGGGTTGCTGGAGGGCGAGGTGGCGGTGGGCGACGCCATGGCACTACTACTACTACTCACTTCACTCCAGTCCATGCCCGAAAGTTAAAAACCCGCCGCCGGAAATGTTTCCTTCGCGGCGCGCAGACCCCCAAAACACTATTTATAGCGCCGACACAGGAATCCAGTTTACGCTCGCCCTATAGCGACAGGCGAAAAACAGCGCTAGATCGTCGCACGAGGACGTAACCTCGACGGGCGGTCCCCTCAATAGCCTCCCATATACACCAGCCCACGCTGGGCACAAGCTATGTGCGCCAATGCTTTAAAACACCACCGCCCCGAACTACTCTAAACAGGTGGTTTGTCATGGGAACTATCGTAGCAGGATGGCAGGATTTTGTTTAGTACTTAGTGTAACATAAATATTACAATTCTTACAGAAACAAACATTTATAAAACCCACGTGGTTTAATCTAAAACTCATTTTGTACGGTTTGCCGGTGACTGGGAGGTTAGAGCTCGAATCTTAGCTGGATGTATTTAGGGTAGGTAGCCTTTTATAGATTATTTCCTAATCTCTACCTCCACGCAAATGCGACTACATTTCCTCAAACTATCGTACTAATCAATAACTTACAAGCGTAATTATGCGTAAAACCTAAATGGGTAGTGAGACGCGGCGATATAAAATGTAATTGAGGCAACTTTGCCGCTGTTTTAATTCAAAACTTGCCGAGCAATTCTCCAGATATTTGTTTATACCGACCAAAGTTAATAGCGCTTGGGGCCTGCAGAAAATGAAACTAAATAAATGTGTCAACAAGGGCAGAATTATCGGTCCAAGTGGGTTTATTTCGTTTTCTTGAAAGAATCATATACTTTTTATTTTATTTAGAACCGCGTCTTACTACCCGTTCGGGCTAAGCGCTTAAGTACTAAATACGCTAATGGATTGGGAATTGAGAAGGTTGAATTTAGAGGAAGTGAGCCCGCATTTGCATTGAGGGAGAGTGGAAAACCTTTTAGAAAGAGAGAAAAAAAGTTCACCCGACCGAGATTCGAACCTCGATCTCCCCGTTCTTGGCAGTCAAGCTCAACACGACTATCGCGTTAGCTAACTACGCCACCGAAGCGGAATATGTTTTGTCATTTTGGCACGCGAAGTCATTTCGAATCACCTGTAAAAGTGACGTTTTGGCGAAGCGGATGAATATATAACTTTTTTTATCTTTAAATTTATCAGAACAATTATATTCACGAGAATTGCTGTCTGATTGTCTTACAGCCTTAATTTGTTTTAATTTGATTGTGACAAACTTCGGTGGCCGCAGAGTCTAAGGCGCTACTCTCGCAGTACCCCTTCCCTGTCTTATTTCTCCGACTCATTCAACCTACCCTTATAAAAGACGAAATTAAGAAATGAATGGAAGGAATATGGAATAGGGCCGGCGTGTCAAACTCGTTTAATCATACGGGCCAAATTTGCAATTAAAAATACTGATAGGGACACATTAAAATAAATATTACCGACTCAAATTAAGATTTTTCAGTAAGACACAGCGCTAAAGTGTTTTTTTTTAACTTACTGTGGACCCCCCTACCTTTTCTATATATTTTACCAGAAATATGAAACCTTTTATTTGCAGCAATGGTATTTAGTGCTAGGCTTTATACTCAGTGATGACTTCACTTTCTAACTAATGAGTCATGACAAACGCCCAGTGTTTTTGCAGTTTTTTTTGGCCAAAATAAAATATTCCAATCAGTGGCATGCGGTGACTTTTCTCAGACAGGACTAGGTTCGAAGACACCTTCCATTATGGGTCTAAAGAGGAATACTCTCCACATAATGTACAATATGTAGCGTCATAGAATGATTTTTGACTCAGCAGTTCATCCAGCAAGCCTTTCTCAACTGACAAGGAAAGTGTGGAGAACCTATTCTCACACTGGGTGTTACACACAGTCGTCTTGATACGTTTCAAACAACAGTGGGTGTTCTCACTGGTATTGTTGATACCAAACAACATCATTTATGTTTCTTGGAACGCTTCTTCTGCTAAGTTTGTTTCCTCCAGGAACTTCATAATCCCAGTCCCAGTCCACAGTCTTGTCTGAAAAGTCTGATAGTCTGTAAACTAATTCACACCGAAAATGGTCAAAATTGAAAAGACTACCAGAGCTTGACTGTAGCGACAAAAATAAACTGTTAGGAAATCGAGATTAGAAGCTTTGAATTTTTTTTATAATCTAGCAGCTCATCAAGATCTTGAAACCTCAGCTCCATTTGCCCAACCATGGTGTCAATAATTTCATTATAGAGACGCACATATTTATTCCCGGGATTCAATGAGTTATCTTCTCTAAGTCTTGTCTCTTCATAGGAGCTTCCACGTTGTCATATTCTAATTTTCTATAAGTCTCTTCAAAGTTGTGTCTAGCATATTTGAGGTGAGAAATCGTATCTTTTACTTTATCGATGCAGTATTTCCCATCGAAAGTTTTGGTTTGAAGAATTTTTAATAATGTGTCTGTGAGAGAGACAAATGTTACGGAAAACTTTCAGTTAAAAATTGATATTGCTTGATGATGACGCATACCTTTAGCAGTCACGAAAGCATTAGTATCCTGACTATCTAGATTTTCAGCAATATTCTCAAAAAAGTGTACGAGTTCTGTTTTATTTTCATTCACCGCGTTCACAATTCTGGAATTGTAATTCCACCTTGTACTGGCAACTGTTAGAAACCGCTATTTAGCTCAGACTGATTAAGAGCGTTAATTCGTTTCGATTAATGTGAAAATAAATTTGGGATGCCACTCAATTTCTTAAAAATATCATGCATTTTGTTATATGATTCACAAACTGAGAAAGAATAAGATTTAGTTTGTGAACATAACAGTGGATGAAGAGTGCACCTGGGCCCCTCTTTTTCACAAGCGTCCGGAAAAGGCAGCGGCTCCACAATACGCTTGTGTTAAAAGTTTTTGCTCACAATTAAAACGAGGGAGGATTCGAAAAACATGCTCTCCTAAAACAATTGCAGTTCGATTACTGCTGACATCTGATAAACCAATAAATCTTTAATAAAGGTTACAATATTTCACATATCGAAGGAATGTTGAAAGTTGAGAGAGAGCTTTACAATGTCCGCAGTTTCGTCCAACATAATTGCTAGAAAAAAATGCATAATTTATTTCTGACTTAATCTTATCCAAAATTAATCACCAGCACATTCAATGATGTCGTTTTGAATTTTCTTGGGGGTTCCTTTAAACGCCACCCTGCTCTGGAGATAAAAATCCAATTTATTATCGTATTTAGAAAGTAACTGCATTAGTTAAATTTAGTTTCCCCGGTTAAAGGAATCTTCCCGTTTGTCGCGACCTCTTAATGGCAGCTATAGTTTAAAAAAAAATAAAAACACATTAATTAATTGTTTCATTAGTGCCCGGTATTAACCAACCTCTGCATTAGGTTTTAAAAGGTCTAACCTTTTTTGCTCACTCAGTTGAAAATCTGTTTTTCCCTAAAGTTTTTAATTTAGTTGCTGTGGATAGGTCTGAGTGTCTTTTCATGGCGCATATTGGCTTTGATTTGCATTCAGTTAATCATCTTGAAATGAGTATATTCTTTCATTTTTTGTTTTAGCAGAAATGTCTGGAGTTGGCCTACCTTTCATTATTATTTGCTGCTTTTCTTCAAAAGTGAGGGCTCCAAACAAAACTGCGAATAATCGGTCGAGAACACAGCATTGAGAAAGGTGTGATAGGCAGTCCTACATCCCACTGAACTACCTTCACTAACCCTGCTACTTGTCTCAGCTCCCTTCCCCAAGCTTTGTTGTGAGGGAACAGTTTCCAAATCCGAGTCCCCTTCCATAGTTCACACTTTCAAACACTCTCAAACTAAAGTGACAATCGAACACTTTAACACGTCACAAGATATATTTCATTAATGGGCACAATTACATAAGCTTAGGTAAGAGCCGATAAGACTCGAGCGCTTCCGATGATAGTTGGGAGAAGGGAAGGGGGTCACGCTAATATAATTGAGTATTGTGACAGTGCTTCTGGTGTGCATTGCCACTGTACGGGGGTAGGAGGGAGCGCACAAATAGCGAGCATATCGTGCAGTATTGTGACGAAAATTGAGACTCAGATATATGTTATTTTATGCTTTATTTCCCGTGGAAATGTATGCAACTCAAAATAGATACAACTAAAATTGTCTAGGGACTAGCCTAGTCCTACTAGTCCATTGACTGCACGCCACTAATTCCAATGCAGAGCTAATTTTCCTCACATAGTGATATCAACAGTCCATGAATATCTGTCATGAGCATGGTGGCTTTATCTAACAAACTTTTAAATGAAGGGAAAGAGTTGGTCATTAAATTTAAACAACTTTCCACATTTTTATGGGAACATCTTTGATACATAGATTTAACAAAATTTTAAAATCGATTAAATAATGGCAAATTTCTAAATGCTGTGATCTGAACTTGAATATTTTAAAAAGGTTGATAAAAAAAAAATATGGCCGCATTGTATGTTGGGTCATCAAAAAGTCCACGGGCCACACACAATCGTGAATCGAGCCGCCAGCTTGACATGCTTGGAATAAGGGAAAATATCGGTCTAAACTTAGGACTAAGGGATGGTAACACTCGCTCAGTCGGCTGGACATCCTGACTGGCAGTTGACGGATATATAGGATGGGCCACCATCATGTGATGATCATGTCGTGCCAGCAGAGGTCTAAAACCTAACTCAAGCCTTGACTATACAGACCACCACAACCATAGGAAGAATTATCCCCAAGAAAAAATATCAATGGTAACGCGGGGAATCAAACCCGGGACCTATAGATTAGTAGCCAGGAATCCTGATAACTAGACCAAAAGGTCGGACTTTTATTTGACCATACACTAAGACAAACCACAGGTGAAACGTGGACTTATCCAAGATTAAACTTCCACAATCTATTTGACATCCTGACGCCTTGGGATATGTGACCACAGGAACCATCAGGGTCTCCCCGACCGCAAGATGAGAGAGATGCCCGCAACATAGAAATAATCCTCCCAGAACCAAAACCTGGCGATCCAGGAGCACCAACATAAACACCCGTACAACAGCAGAATTTCAAACAAGCTACAAATTACACACACCGCTAAACATCTCAAGACATAAGCCACACACACACCAGACAAGAGACCACATTAAAAAAACCTCAGTTTGAAACTTTCTTACATACCCGTTTAGCAAGAGTTTCGACGGCGCTTACAAAACAAATGTGTCACCCCTTTACCATATCGCGAGTCTTCGAAAACCAGAATGATGCTAATCCGCGAGGATTCAAGTAAACAAAAACACCTCACCAAAGAAACGATAAAGACAAAATACACCATCCGAATTGTTTCTTCAGCGACAAATCATTATGTTAATAACCAATGCTGAGATAGCCGTAATGGATATATTTACACATGTCATATTGCTTGACTACCCGCAAATTACACTTTATGGTAGTTTTTTTGGTACCACGTCTCACTACCCTTTCGTGTTATACGCTTATGTACTTATTACGCTAATGAGTAAGGGATAAAGAAGGTTGAATTTAGAGGAAGTGTACAAGAATATGTTGAGGAAGGAATGGGAAACCATTTAAGAAAAAACCACCCTCAGTACACCCAATTGGGATCGAACCCCGATTTTCCCATTGAGAGTCTAGTATATTGCGAGCGTGACACCTTTGACCATGCGGCCACTGATGCAGGTCATTTGATAATTTGACACATGAGGGCGAATGTAAATTTAACAGTATTCATTCTGATTGCCAAACCTTTCTTTCACCTCTGACAAGACGTGTATTAATCACAACTTGTGAATGTGTGGAATGCCAGGTCTCTACCGTGGTTCGGATCCCACGTTAAACTCTAGGTCCTCCATTTCATCTCACTATCACCCTACCATTACACATTAGCGTAAGTGCGTATACACCGAATGAGTAGTAAGACGCGGTGCTAATAATAATAAATAATAATAACATTAACAGTATTTATCATAAGAGCCACTAATGAAAAAAAACAAAAACAAAAAAAAACACCCCTAGCGTGCCTGGCCGGTATTTGAATCCCAGTACTCTTGGACTAGAGGCTAGGGTTACCCAACCTCGTGTCCCAGGGGAGATGGGCGCTCTAAGTTGTCAATCAGAAGAGTCGTCAACGACAGGCCGTAAAAAACACACACACACACACACACACGACAACAATCGCTGCCAAGACCGACTCTGGCCTTGGACCAACCACACATCTGACAGGACATTATTTCTGCCTTTGCTTTTCGGAGTTCGCTAGATTTCTATTCGGACTTGCGCAAACATTGCAACGTTGTTTCATACGCAGGACTGTTTCTATTCTTATGGCTTTTTTGTTTGTTTATCACGTATTACTACCCGTCCAGGATATCCACATAGTTCAATAATGGGGTATGGGTAAAGGTAGAATTTAGAAGAAGTGTACAGTAACTTGCATAAAGGAAATGTGAAAAACTACGACCCGGAAGGAACTCGAACCAAAGGAGACTGATTGACGCCTTTTACCACGTACCTACCAAACAGAGCAGAAATACTAAAAAATTCGAGGGTATGACGTAGTGTGGTACGCTGTTTAACCTCCCAATCAATCAGGGTGGTTCCAGGGAGGTATGAAAACAAATTGAATCAGCAACTTGCACCAAAGTCACACCGTACCTTTAAAGTGACGGGATGGTCCACACGGTTATGCAGGGATCACGATCAACTCAACGTTAACGTAACGTAACGTAACAACTCGAGCCAAACATCTCCATTCTAGATTATGTGCTTCGATCTGTGATTTGTACTATTTGTATTGGTGTTTATGATCTGTGAATGTTTACAGTTTTAAACCGATAATGCTTTTACAATCATGATTACGTCTGATTTATATTTTAATACCAATGCTATTTTTTTGAAAGCAATACATTATACCATTTCATAAAATAAAAGCTTTGTGGTTTTAACTTCTTTACAATATTTTAATTAAGTACGTTCTATGATGCTACGATACTAGCGCTTATTTTAATTAAATATCCGATCACTAGAACTAAAGCTAAAAAGTAGACTATCTTAAAACCAACAAATGAATTACTAAATGGCCCTGTTGACGTTACCTCCATAAGGATTTGTTGGCTGGATCACGTGATATCCTTCAAGTAACGTTCACAACCTGAAATTCCCCCCAGGACATCTCTTACGTTAAGTTAACGGAAGTTGATCGTGATCCTGGCATTACTCGCGCGGTTCTTACGACGTCACACCTTTTAGACAATTAACTCACATAACTACTAAATCAACTTCTAATCGGGACGGTCTGAGTGGAACAAGATTACAAAGGTATTGCGGCACAACTTGTGACGAGCGGCTCGCTAGTATTTGAAGTGGTTTACAAGGCCATCAAAACCAGTTTAACATCCATACAATACATAGGCTTACATTTACATACAACGCATCTCTATTAAAGTTTAAATATTATCTGTGGCAAACTAGTACTGCCCCATTTAGAGAGAAAAGATGCAACAAGCAGATGACAACGACGACCGTGAATCAAACAGAGGTCTTTCAGGTGGAAGACCACCGGTTGAAGCTCGTCGAGGATAAACAAGGAACTATGGCCAGAAAATTATCCAATTAAGGTCGAAATCATCGATTGGATACATTATTATTAGCACCGCGTCTTACTACCCGTTCAGGTTGTGCGCACTTACATCTAATGTGTAATGGTAGGGTGATTGTGAGATGAAATGGAGGACCTACAGTTTAACGTGGGATCCGAACCACGGTGGAGGCCACACATTCCCAAGTTGTGATTAATACACGACTTGTCAGAGGTGAAGGAAGGGTTTGACAATCAGATAAATCTGTGTCGAGACCGAGGATTGAAGCCCGGACCCCCAGCACAGAAGTCCGACATCTTACCCCTTGACAGACAGGTCACCTATTGCGCTTCTATAAAAACCCAGGGTAAGTCCCCATGTTCTGTAGTGTAGACCAAAATAAGAGCTATGAGAATGAAACAAAAGGGAGCGATCATGTGATCTTAAAACAGTCATTTTTTTAAAATGTATTATCAATACCTATAAATAACAGCAATAATGTAGTCAAATTGTTGTTCCCATAAAACTTGTGTGTACCGTACCTTTCAACACTAGGACATTTTAAAGCAACATTATTCATATCGAAACTTTTGAGGTTGTCTCTGCCATAGTTACAGAGAAAGTACTAGCCACGCACATCTCGTGGGTGTCAACAGCACCTGAATCGTACACACGTGAAGTTTTATAGCGGCGCAACTCAATCCAGTCACGAGCGCAGTGCGTGCCAATAATAACGACCACGTGAGATGTTTGCATACAAATATTGAGATGGGGAGAAATGTGATGGGTGCTTGGTTCGATAATATGCTATATGCTGAAATATAATAATGTCACCAAAAGGAAGGTTATGAAAAAATATTAATGGACTTAAGGAAAGAAAGGTTTCTAACGTCTGTTGGAAAACAAACTAGCACCTGAACAAATTGCTACACTTAAAAGTGTCCGTAGATCGCCAACCAATCACAGATTTTTTTAAAGACCGCGTTACACATCATTTCTGTTTTTAATATAACAATTTTTGTGTGATCTAAGTCAACTTTGTTATCGATATTTTTCTTTGCATAGAACAATATGCAGCCCAGTTTCCAACAATATGCGTAAAGTATTCAATTTGACTTATTTTAACCAACACATTTTTTAGCACCGCGTCTTACTATCCTTTCGGGTAATATGACGCCTATGTACTAATTACACTAGTGGGATAGGGATTAAGAAGGCTTAATTTAAAGGAAATGCACCTGCATTTACGTGGGGGGAGAGTGAAAACTATTTAAGAAAACCACCAGTACATTAGACCGTGCGGTCACCGAAGCGCGTGTTTTTCATAAATAAAATTAAGAAACAAAACGAAACTAGTCTCGGCCACTTCTTAAACACTCCGCGCATTGCATGGATGGAAAAAAAAACCACCGATAAAAAAACACAGCATCAAATTAACCTCAGTTGCCACAAACCCCCTTTGATTTTGGGAATGTACCTCGCATAAGCCAATATACACCAATATCACTAAACAAGTCCTCTCACAAACTTTAAATACCGGCTGCACAACGACATTGGATTGAAACACTGAAACCCTACCAAAGCTGAATATTACCGTCCTAATATTGAAACTGGCACACGCTATATCACATGACACACAGTCACGTCACAACATACTCTAGTACACGTGTTGGTCGAGTCGACAGCGCGGAGGCAAAGAAACAATACCCGGCATTGCACTTGAAACAGCTGTGTCAACGTGGGAGAAGTAGTTCTCACTAGAATTACAATCAACACCACTTAAAAACAACCTTTCTTCCATTTTACTCTCTCAGATAAGTACTTACGAAGAAAGATTTGTGATACGGATACAAATTTATCAAGAATTTGACGAAAATAGTTTAAAACGAAATTCCCTTAGGTTCTATCAACAACTTTTTATATAGACGCAAGTTAGGTCAAAAAGCGCCAGAGACCAGAGTCAAATAGTTTCTTACACAGCCTAAACTCACACTACAAGACTAAAAACCCATTTCAATGAAGATTCGAACCCGCTCAAGAATTATCCGTAAGAGGGGCAGAATACTTGCAGATTTGTTTACTTTTACTCACTGGCGTACAGGTCGATAAAATTAATGATCCGTTTATTTTATTGAACAATAAAATGTTTTCTGCGAAGGCTAACACCTATTTGTTTAAAAAGCACTACAAGTCATAAATCCCAACAGTCACAATGTTCGAAGCTGACCGGAAAAATATAAATAAATATAAATACTAGTTAGGATATAAATTTCACGAACTAAGTTATCACGTGACAGATTAAGAACGATACAAATATTCGCGGACCATGGATGAAAACACACTCACTTGTGACCGACCGAAAGGGGGGGGGG
>CABFOW010000807.1:98194-118161 GCA_902141385.1 Timema californicum | reverse complement strand
CCCCCCCCCCAAATGCAATTATATCTTCTTTTGGTGTGGCAACCGCTTAAGTAATCTGTGTGTGAAAGATTGAGCCCGGTACCTTTTCGAAAAAGTTCCTGACGGACAAACTGACACCACGTGGTATTAATTTATATAGATACGCCTTATAAACTAATTATCTCATAACAGTATTTCCTAGTATATCATACACAGATCTAGCTCCTAAATGTTTACTAAATGGATGCCAAAACGAGCCCGTACACCAATATAAAATATATCTTAATTATAACCCATTCGGAATCAAAGCTGGGTGGTACTCATACATTCTATACATTTGAAATTTAAAAAATTTAGAATGGAGAAAAGAAGACAAATTTTTTTACAACAAACTTCAGCAAAATATGAATTACAGTAACCCCATGGCTTCTTTGGTGCTGACTGAAAGATCACAGCTGACAACTAAAAGCTTTAAAAAGTTATCAGACAAAATTATGTATCCCTACGCCGAACCATATGATGTGCTAAAACATGTGTTTAGCAGCTGTCACTTCTGACGGTCAAAATTTAGGTATGTACCTAAATGTTGATTGTCAGAAGTCAGCTGTGAACTGTCAGTCAGCACCAAAGAAGCCATGGGGATACTGTAGATGCCCTAAAGTTATTCCGTGTTAAATATTTGGCAACACTAGGTCATTTGGCCGTGATATAACATTTCTTGGTAATGTTGATTCACTTTAACTGAAAATTATGGTGAGGATAAATAAATATTTAAAGGCTACTAGAAGAGTTCCAGGAAGAGTGGAAATACCACCAATAGATTATTGGTGGTTCTATTAGACTAGCTACTTGGTAATAGTTGAGTCATAAGTTTAATAATATTTAACTGTAACTATTATGCAATTTTTGAAAGCACTAAATCTTATTACCTGTTTGGGTTATACGCATATATAATAATTACGCTAGTGAATTAGGCAGGAGGAAGGTTGAATTTAGAGCGAGTGTACCCGCACTGGCGTGAAGGCAGACTGCAACCACCAGGAGAAATAAAAACGCGCGTAGGACGTTGGGCGCGATCTGTGACTAGCCTAGCCGAAGCACATCCGTCGTTTGTGGACCAGGTCGGTCCTAGGACATTTGGCGCGGTTGTGAAAACACCTGTTAATACTCCTACACTGTGTGTTTATTTACTCCCGGCTCGCGTTTCTATATCCAGTATCTGGTTTAGGTCAGGTTGGATCAGGAGGCAATGTGCTAAACGTCCTAAGGTTATAAAACAAACACCTCGGTACGCTCAGCTGGAATTAGAACCTTAACCTCCAAGGCATCGGCTAATCAAACTAAACGAGACTAGTGCCTTTGTCTGCGTGTCCATCGGTTGTGGGCGATAACGTGCTTCTGACTATAATAGTATCCATTTAGATTTGGTCTTAAATCTATAGAGTTTCAGTAACTCCAAGTCGATTTGAAAAACTGAGATGGTTAAGAGAAAAAAGGTTTCTGCTGAAGGTTGGGAGAAGGGAGGGTTCAGGAGAAAGGTTTGCTTTTTATTAGACATAATAATAATAAGAAAAAAGTCACTCAACTACTCTTTAGGTCTCTCGGCCACCACCAAGGGACTTTTAATTTGGATAAGATCGTACCCCAATAGAATACCTATTTAAAAAAAATAAGGATTACAAGTAAATGTAGCGGACCAATGATGACGAAATACAGGTATACCCCGACTTACGACACCTAAGCGACTTTGACACTGCTACCGCCCGCATTAATGTCAAGAAATTTGTATAGTTACCCCTTTTTCAAAATTTTAAGGCCAACATCATTAATTTTAGTTGTAAATTTGCTATCTATGAAAGTAAGGCCCACATATGACGATTTTAGTGTAGTACATGCATCGATAAGGAGGGGGCGGGATCTTCGAGATCGACGATTTTTGAGTTAATATAGTGTGGTCTGGAAACTAACTTGTATGTGTGGGGGTGGAGGCGGTTACAACTGTCAATACCAACATTTATATCACATGACAGTTTCAAAACATACGGCGATGCTAAAATATGTATTTAATTCAAACCCCAATTAAAGCTGTTACTTAATGATAAATGTATCAAAAGTTTTCTTGATGTCTGAATACAATCAATGTAATTTAATCTAGTAAGAGAAAAAAACTCTAGGGGTTGAACAAACTTTTCAATACCATATTATCTAAATTAATATTTAACAACTACTTAACTTGAATAATTAGTATGTATTCTACCCAATCTTTAACCGTAAACAGGTGAAAGGTGGGGAGTGATGTGACATTGTTGAGTGTAGCTGTTTCTCTCATTGTACATTGTGTGAGGTTCGTAGTATGCCTTCTTCAAATTTCGCAGTGAAACCGTTCATTTAGTGAGACTTTAAAAATATTTCAATATGACAAATAAATAAAAAATCAATCGAAAATATGGCTCCAAAAGGTTCCGTCATGTAGTAATTTATAATACGCTGAAAGGAAGCAGCCCTCCGTAATAAGGAACGCTAACAGTCCAAACAATCATAGTATTGATCAAAATAAGACCACGTGGACAAAAAGGCGTTGACATTAAAGTTTTTGGGATTATTGTTCAGCGACAGACATCCAACTTCAGATGATGTGTGAGCTGTGCAGTGCTATCTATTGACAAAGACTAGAACCTCCTTCAAGCTTCTGCATAGTCACGTTAGAGGCAGCACCATCTCTTTGCCACAAACTATTATCAGCCTGTAACTACAGTAGCCCCATGGCTTCTTTGGTGCTGACTGACAGCTGACGGCTTTGAAAAGTTACCATAACAAATTATGTATCCCTACGCCGAACCATATGATCTACAAAAACAGGTATTTACCAGATATCGCTTCTGAGAGTAAAAATTTAGATATATACCTAAATGTTGACTGTCAGAAGTAAGATGTGAGCTGTCAGTCAGCACCAAAGAAGCCATGAGGCTACTGTAGTAGCAGTAGCACCAGTGGCGTACCCGTAGGGGTAAAGTTAGGACAAGGGGGAGGGCACTTCCCCAACCCCCTCCCCAAATCAACAAATAAGTTTAACTTATAAATGTAAATCATACACCAAAGCTAAAATATAAAGCAATGAAGATGTTTCTCGTATAAAGGTTACATTTTAATGCCGTGATATGTAGGCCTACAATTACATAAATTAAAAGTGACCCTAAAATTATAAATTAGTTCAATGGAACGAAATAGCGCAAGGACCAGGCCAGGAGACTTTTAAGGGTGCTAAACCGACGAAGATAGATCATTTTAAAATTAATAATGCCTTGTTTAGTTGTTATCAATATACAAATAAAGTAACATCAATAATAACACCGAAAGGACTGACTATTCCCCACAAAAAGAGTTTAGATTATAAGACCTCAAAATGTTCACAGCCTTTCTTATAATATGTATTTAGCATAATATAATTTTTACCATAATTAAGACCTGAAGATGGTGTAAAATCAATCATAACACTGAAACACGTCGTCATAAAAGACTAAGGCTATTATCAAATAAGGAGATATAAAATAAAAAGATAAAGAAGATATAAGTTTGTCATAAAAATAGGTTATGTAATATCCCCCTTGCAATTAAATTCCAACCAGGTATGCTGTTTTAAGATTCCCCTTCTGCCTAAATGAATTTCCACTCCCCTTCCACGCAAGTGCGGGTACATTTCCTATTTCACCTTCCTCTCCCAATGGTGTAAATAAGCGGATAGCATGAACGTGTAGTAATACATGCGTACATAAAAATATATTCGTATCTACATAATTTGAGGGGAATTTAAGTAAGTCTTATTCACACGCACGAGTGCCAGAATTATTATTAGCACCGCGTCTTACTACCCGTTCGGGTTATACGCACTTACGCTAATGTGTAATGGTAGGGTGATTGAGAGATTAAATGGAGGACCTACAGTTTACCGTGGGATCCGAACCACGGTGGAAATCTGGCATTCCTCACACATTCACAAGTTGTGATTAATACACATCTTGTCAGAGGTGAAGTAAGGGTTTGGCAATCAGATAAATCTGTGCTGGGACCTAGGATTGAACCCCAGACCTCAGCACAGAAAACTGACACCTTACCCCTAGACCACCAGTGCCAGAACTAATAGCTCTTTACCCGCTATCTAAAGGATTACGACGAGAGTGAATTTTAAGGCAAGCGATCATTCACCCTATGATGAGCTTGTCCAATATGAAACAAACACAGCGAATCAAGTTACCGATTCGGAGAAAGACGCGTTTTATGTGACCGGCCCTGTCACAAGTAAGTCAACAACCCTCATCGGCGGTCATGTGGTCTAACGCGTCACTCTCACGTAAGGCTCAACTGTCAGTGACGGGGAGATCAGGTTTAGAGTCCCGGTAGGGTGTGTTGTCACCCGCCCCCACCCCGAATGGTTTACCACACTCTCTCTCTCTCTAAGCATATACGGGTACATCTCTTCTAAATTTTTACCTTCCTTATAACTAGTTTATTGACGTACCAAACAGGTACCAAGAAGCGGCGAAAACCTTATGTCAACAAACACGCACACACCAATATGGAACGGTAATTTTTTTTAGCACCGCGTCTTACTACCCGTTCAGGTTATACGCTTATGTACCAACTATGCCAATGATTTTAGGGGTTAGGGAAGTTATATTTATAGGAAGTGTACCGGCATTTGCGTTGAAGGAGAGTGGAACACAATTTTGGGAAAAAACCTCGGTACACCGGACTGAGATTAGAACCTGCATCTCCCCGTCATCAACAGTTTAGTATACTGCGTGGAGCGGTAATTGATTGCTCAAATATTTTAACAACATCGAGGGGGAGAAGGGGGGATCAGCGGTAAAAATAAAAGCTTTCGGGACAATGTTACAGCTTACTGTTTTGTATCGTCAACCCAGTTTTAATGGTTAAAATAATGATTATTTAATTCCCACGCGGGAAAACAATTTCATGCGTGTTTAGCTGGTCACAGACAGTGTGTTTGTACATTTGCAAAGCCTCTTCACACCTTGTCGAGTATTAGTAAAATATTATTATTCACTGTCCCAACAATACAGCAGCGACTAGCCACATCATTAAAATGACGAGATCGAGCGGTCGGACGCTAGTTCGAGAGGCGACCACCCTCAACGCGGCACTTGATCAGACGCCGCACCGAACAATACCTCTCCCTAACTAATCTACAATATCGAACAATAGCTTTACAGATACAATACCACAACCAAGATTAACAATACACTACTGTCTAGGCATCCAAAAATACGTATGCACGAAATATCAATCATGTTTGCATCAATCCTGTTCTTGGCATGGGTAGGCCAAAACTATAACAAATTAGGATGTTAAACATACGATTGCCATCATTTTGATAGTTCTCCTGCGTACAACCCAGAAATAGTTCTGGAACTCACAAACTATTTATGGTCATTAGTAAACTTTAAAAAATCTTATTTAGTCCACAAACCGAGTGCACAAACGAACGCCATACAACGACAACGCAAAATTTACCTAAGCACGATCATAATACAAATGAAACGAAGTAATATACACTGTAACATAAGCATGTTATAAAATCACATTTCACCAAAGAGCATAAATGAAATAATATATGGTTATAAAAATCTACTAAATACTGAGCATAATGATTTCTCAAAGAGAATCATGGTCTTCAAGCTACGTCGCCATATTTTATTTAAATTATGCCTTTCTTAGATAAGCTTTAATTTATCTTTCAATTTTTAGCAATTTATCCACTTTAAAGGTAATATTTCAGTTTTTTATTAGTTTATGTATATACATTTTTCGTCTGCCTTTACAATGTGACAATTTAACACAAATAAGTTTTTTATATTAATCAAGAAATTTTAAAAAAATAATCAGAAAAAAAACCCAGGTATCATATTTCATTGATATCGGAGGATATTAAATTTTCCGCCGCTTTCTGATCCTCTCCACCCCCTTAGACAATGAAATTTGAAAACACCAAAAAAGTGTCTCCCAATTATATCTAGAAAAGAGCTTTCATTTTAGAGTTACAAACTCTATGTGCACTGGTTCAAAAGATACATTTGGAAATCGAATTTCGCAAAAAGCGTATTATTTCTTGACTAGGGCCTCAAAGAAACCTTCACACAAAATCCCAAATTTCCAGGCCTAAGGGTTGAGCAAAAACGGATTAGTGAGTCGGTGAGTGGATTTTTACTTTTAATTACAAACAGAATAAATTAGTATATATTAGAATTAAAGCCCAATAATACAATAGTCCGTTGGATATGGTTTAGTATATATTATGATTAATCCATATGTTCGCAACACAACGAAATTATCATCTGTCACGGATTAATGCCGTTTTCGAGTAATTCTTTTAAAAGGGATTACTAATAATTACTAGTAATTCGATTCGTTTAAATGTAAGTGGAAAATAACACCCGGTCGTGGGAATCAATCCCGAGTTTGATCATCGTGTGTCCAGGGGTCAGTTTTCAATTACATTTAAACAATAATTATAAATCTATCATTATGAAACTCACATTACACCAAACAAAAGTCTGTTCAACTTTTATTCAAAATATTAAATCGTGTTTTTCTTATAAGTATAACTAGATATAGATGGCACGTTTTTTTAGATATATAAAATATGAAACAGATCCAAAAGAGATATACCGCGTTTCTACTTCAGGGTTATTTTCCTAAAGGATGCTAACATCAGAAACATTACCAAACGAGTTACAATCAAGCGATAAAATAAATTCTAGTTTTCTCAAACTCGCGTACTGATGGAAGCGCTTATTGGTTGAACGTCAAAGAGTCGCCAGCAATATAACAACAGCTTTTATTAATAGAGCTTCTCCACAGACCAATGATTCAATCATATTACAAGTTATATCTAGTTTTAGTCCACAAGAAAAACACCCTTTTCAAAGGAGAAACACGAACACTGATCTTTTTCCTTTTAAAGCGAGTGTGACATTTATTCCGACAAAGATACCCAATCAGAAAAGTTGGAGGTCGCACGCGACTATGGGTCGCGTGCACGAAAGCATTGTGGTGTACCGGAGTTAAACATGTGACCCAGGGGCATGCACTCGCTTTTATAATCTCTCATCCACAGCAGAGAAACATTTTTCTGCGGGAAAGACGGGAGTTTACGGAGCATATCTTTTCCCCAAATGATGACAGCATATGACCAAAAACATATTTGACTAAACAACCACACAGCCATTTATTAAAATAAAATATTATTGATAGGTATTTAGGAATACATTTAGGTGAAAGGGGGGGAAACACTTGTTTACATTTTGAACACTAAGGCGCAAAATTACTTTGACTAGTTCCTTAAATAAACATGTCTATGCGTAAGATTCGTGACGTCACAGGCCAATATTGTTATTAGCACCGTGTCTTACTACCCATTCGGGTTATACGTACTTACGCTAATGTGTAATGGTAGGGTGATTGCGAGATGAAATGGAGGACCTACAGTTTAACGTTAGATCCGAACCACGTTGGAGGCCTGGCATTCCTCACATTCACAAGATGTCTTGTCAGAGGTGAAGGAAGGGTTTGGCAATCAGATAAATCTGTGCCGGGACCTGGGATTAAACCCCGGACCTCCATCTCAGAAGTCTGATACCTTACCCCTTGACCACCAGGTCACCCCAAAGGCCAATAAAATAGCCGGGTGAGCACACACACACAATACTTTGGTAGACAGTTTACTCAAGGTTACCGCTTACGTTGAATGTAGATTTTTTTTCCTTCCCTGCGACTTACTACCTCTTCCAGTTATAGGCCTTTGCATGTATGATAATTACTCTAATGGGGTAGTGACTAGGAAGGAAGCATTTTAGAGGAATTCTACCCGCATTTGTGTGCGAGATTATTTAGGAAAAGCCATCTTCACTAAGCTCGACAAGGATTCAAGCTCCGATCTTTTCATCATCAGTAGGCCAGGCTAACAAGAGAGTAACGCCTTAAGCCATTCGGTCACTAAAGCGGGTTTGAACGCAAAGTTAGTGCCTTATCTTTAAATTTAATTTAATATCTTGAAACGGGGTCATTAACGTTTAATTGAATATAGTATTAGTTACACAAGTGTGGCTGGAATGGAAGATGGGTGTGGAGTGCGCCGCTGTGGGACAGTTTCATCCGTGTCTACCTTGCTCCGAGGAAATGCCGGGACGGAATCGATGTTAGCCTGCGGAGGACACCCGACCTCACACAACGTGGTCTTGGCCGAGTAGTGAGGACACACCGAGGACAACAGTCTCAAAGAAACTCCACCGACGTCGGATGCTGACTAAAAAGTGATCGTGTGTGTATGGATCACACCTTGTCATCTATTTAATATAATGTATCGATAAACTATCACTAAAAATGTCGCTCATTTCCTGTAATCTAGGAGTAATGTATCTGACTTCTGTGCTGGGGGTCCGGGGTTCGATCTCTCGGTCCCGGCACAGATTTATCTGATTGCCAAACCCTCCCTTCACCTCTGACAAGACGTGTATTAATCACAACTTGTGAATATGGAGAATGCCAGTCCTCCACCATGGTTCGGATTCCACGTTAAACTGAAGGTCCTTCATTTCATCGCACAATCACCCTACCATTGCACATTAGCGTAAGTGCGTATAACCCGAACGGGTAGTAAGAGGCGGGACTAATAATAATAATAATAATAATAATAATACTGTAATCTAATACAAATAATACAGAGAGCACTACTGGGGTTTAGCGTCGGCTGTAACTTAGTTTGTATGTGTCGTGTCTCAAGTTACTACTACTACCGACTACACTAAAAGGTAGAATTTGAAGGAAATAAATTCGCATTTGCGTGAAGCAAGAATGAGGAACTATTTAGTAAAATAAATGGTAAGATACAATGGCACAATTTAATCATTGTGTGTATTATAGCTTAGAAGGGAAAAAATAAGAAAGATGTTTTCAGTAAACTACCTTTGATTAAATTTTCTTCATAGAAACCACAACATCGTCCTGTTATTATTATTAGCACCGCGTCTTACTATCCGTTCGGGTTATACGCACTTACGCTAATGTGTAATGGTAGGGTGATTGTGAGATGAAATGGAGGACCTACAGTTTAACGTGAGATTCGAACCACGGTAAAGGCCTGGCATTCCACAAATTCACAAGTTGTAATTAATACACGTCTTGTCAGAGATGAAGGAAGGATTTAGTAATTAGATAAATCTGTGCCGGGACCGAGGATTGAACGCCGGACCCCAGCACAGAAGTCCGACACCTTACCCCTAGACCATCAGGTCATCCTGTAACTAAAACAAACTAACTAAAGATAATAAAATATCTATTTAATAAATAATCTTAATAGCTTCGAAAGCGCAACATCGAACCAGGTGAGAGTTGGCGGCGGGCGGACACCCACAGCAAAATAATATAAATATACATAAACAAACGGAGGGAACCTGTAAAGAAACTAGATGGCGCGTGACGATGGCAAGCCGAGTGACGGAAGTTACGTCACATCCTAGACGGGACAGACTCCGCCCCGCGAGCGACCTATATGACGACGGGCCTTGCTTTCAAATCACTTGTGCAAACTGCACGTCGAGGAATGATGGGGGAGGCGGCCAGGATGATTGGTCCAATAACTGTCTGGGGTGGGTAAATATTCTCAAGCTCTTCCTCCACCCCTTCCTGAAAGTATGGGTAATGTATATATAGTTATTAACAAGAAAGTATAAAGTTACTTATTAACTAGGGGAAGGGGTCCAAAAGAAAATGTTGCTATACCTCTAGACAATTGTTTTTGTAGGCATCTAGGACAGGATAGGTCCAACAAATTCCAGGTTTGTTTGTTAGGCAAGCGGCATTACACACCTCGACATCTTGTATCCCGGCAGCAGAACATACCACAGTTAATAGTAAACAACATATCAGTCCATCTAGAAATGAGAATAGGTCCTGAAGGTCATCATTAACGGTCCTACATCACAGAAAGCGCTTGCCATTATTACACGCGCCTGGCTCCTATGCAACCTGTTTTACACATATACTTGACAGCTTCGCTGTTCGCCGAAACTTTTAACACGATTTAATGGTATTAGCATAGTTTTACGGATGTTAGTGTACAGGGATTTTGTATTACTTTTGGTTCAAACAAGCTATATGTGTAGTTTGGGCTATGAGTTTCAGAAAATCCTGTATATTACCTATTACCACAGTGTTCTGAAAAATAAAAAGTAATTTCAAGTTAAATTAAATACATACATTTATGTTAGCTTTTATTTGTTGTCATCCTTTATTTTCAATAGAGTATGATTATATTGTTTTACATTATTTAATAGCGTTAATAAATTAATTTTAATCGACCAATACATGTCTTAAGCTCGGAAACTCAATCTCTCTCCGATTCACATTTTAGATTATTTGTACAAAGTATGAAGCTAGTATATAATACCCACTTACAAGGAAAGCTATGGAGGAAAGTCTTCTGTTCTCTTTCTCTCTCCTTCGCTTAGCGAAAGCAAATATTGAGCAACGCTACTTGGCCAGATATATCCGATGCTCGATAGGGAACAGAGCACACACACCGTCAAATGGAGCCACTTGAAGTGGACAAAAGGCTA
Organism: Timema californicum; assembly: GCA_902141385.1. NCBI lineage: Eukaryota > Metazoa > Arthropoda > Insecta > Phasmatodea > Timematidae > Timema > Timema californicum. The sequence goes on along the minus strand of CABFOW010000807.1, from coordinate 107,548 downwards.
ACAAGGTCAACGACTGAGAGCAGGCTTTGGAAAAAGAAAAGATCGACAATTCAAAAAACTTATCGATTGAGCCGAAACTAGTTTTAAACAGCTGAACAGAGGATGCGTTAAAAGTCTAGAATTGCATTCCAACACGATTTTTTTTAAATAAAAAAACACATTTGTACTATGTTTAATTTGAGCGTTACTTGTCCTCAACATGTGTAACCGGCATAGGCGGACATGTGTATGTATAAAGGCGTATACTCCATTCACGGTAGGAATTTCTCACTGGAAGGTCTTTTTTCATACCAATATTCTACTATATAATAGATTTCTGGTAGGGAAAAAGGCCTTTCAGAAAACAATTCCTACGGTGAACAGACTAAGTGTCGCCTTTTTGGCTTAACTGTCCCGGTCGGTTGTACCGAGGTGTTTATTTACAAATGTTTCCTACTATCCCTCGACGCAAATGATGGTACATTATCTTTCAATTCTAACTTCCCTAATCAGCCATATTATATTGGTATAAGCATGCAGTTAGCCTAGGGGGGTATTAAAACTGAAGTTTAATGTATAAATATATTTGTATGTGTAAAAAAAACAACAGCTTGTATCTTTTCAACAGTCAAATTAAAAATCCAACCTAAGGTCCTAAAGTAAACCTTTTTGGTCTTATATAGGTGAAAACATATTTTGTTTATAATGATTGGCTAATTTATTCCAGGAGGGGGGAAGCCCCCCCCCCCTGCACTTTTCTACCACCAATGAAATACTTTTTAACATATACCCTGTTTATGGTATGAAGGTCTGTCTGCAAGGTCTTTTTTTTACTATCATATACTTTTTTTTATAACTAAATATTAACTTGGAAACATCAAGGGATAAGATACAAATAAGACGGATTAAAGGAGAGATATACTTTATCGAAAGGCTAAAACTTGACGAAACTAGCGAAGCTAAACTCATTAACTCCAACTTAACAGGGTTAACGGGCCTTGAAGGCAATTTTCCGTCAATTAGTATATCTAGCAAGACGAGAGCTTTACAGGAAAAGGTACATCATTATCCAAGAGAATATCTTAATAATATATTAGTAATTTAAAATCTACAGAGGAGAATCTGTAGTCCAATAAAGTACATCCCTAAAAAGCCAGAAATAAAATATTACATTTCAATGACAACACTAGTCATCCTACAGCACTGGAGTAGCCATTCTGGCCCAACAAGTGAAACCTAGATACTTGAACAAGTCAGTAAACAAGTTTTAAATGGAAGACTTTGAGAATGTGTAGAAGTGGAGTTGCGTGTCTCCACGAACTTACCATATTGAGATTGCAAAACAAACACACTCCCTTCCCACCCACCCTTCACTCTTACTCATTCTCGCTCTCGCATATGGCCTCTAGCATAAGCGTTTGTTCTCCTGAAATAAAGGACGTATATACATTACAACCAAATGCAAAATAAAAATTTTTCTTTCCAATTTGGTTGTTTTTCCGTCCTTCCATTTTCCAAGAGAATAGGAGTGCATTTAATATTTGCTACCTTACTTATGTGTTTTTGGCAGGGCTGTAAAGTTTATACGTCGAGCCTTCGACTCTTGGCTCTTCAGTAATGGCTGATGTATATCAATCAATAATAAAAAGAATTACTTCAGTAAAATGTTCCAATACAGATGATTTCACGAGAAAATTCTTTGGCATTGTGAGTATATTTAATAAATTTGCCATCAAAATTACAAATATTGGTTCTAAAGAATAAAAAAAGGTATAAAATTAAAATTATGTTTTAGTACACGTGTTAAAAATAATGAAATATGGCAAGACCAAAACCAGATTTCGATTCCCAATCGAGCCTTTTATTCGTAATCCACTGCTCTCAAGCCAACCTAAAAAGAGACAGTCCCCTTGATTTAACCAAAATATTGATATTTTCCCTAGAGCATAATCTGTTTGGGTTATACGCATACATTAAGTCAGTTGAATAAGAACTAAACATCTTTAGATTTTTAGAGGAAATGTGCCTATATCTTCATGTAAGAAGAACGGGAAACCAATTTGAAAAAAAATCAGCCTAAATACACCAAACATATTAAATAATAAATAAAATTGATGGTCTGATGATAATCAGTCAAGACTGTTGGACGGAAATGAAAATACTGGTGTGATCAGAATTTTTTGATCAAATCAGTCTCAGTCCTATCAGTCTTGCAAGTGGTGGGAGAAATTGACAGTTTGACTGATCGTGTAGGGGCGCGTTGTAAATAGTGATGCATACTGACAATTTTACTGATCGTGTAGGGGCCCTATAACAGTTTGGAACAATCGATTGTTTAAGTCAGAATATCTACTCATTAATAATTTGTGGAGAGTAAAATCCACAGCACATCAAACTTGCCTTGTGGTTTCATGTGAACCACATGGGTACGGGTGGTGTGTGTGTGTGAGAGAGAGAGAGGGGGGGGGGGAAGGGGGGGGNGTGTGTTACTTTATGACCAAAAGAATTAAGGGCGTAGAATATTGGATTGTGTTTGAATGTAGATAGTTTTACAATACTTGCTCCATACTCTTGTTGTGATTTCAATCCAAACATTTTATTGATAAGCTTGCACAACTAATGGATGAGTTTAAAATACCTCTCTTGTTTCACATTATTATCGATGAAGCAGCTTTTGAGCAAATTATGCTAAAAGCAAACGAATATGCTAGCGTTTCTCAAGTGTGCTCCTCGAAGCGCTGGGGATCCTCGAGATATCTTTTGGGGCTCCTTAAAATTTTAGAATCTTTGTTGCACTTAATTTTGAAACACATTTCAACACCCTCCCGCAAAATGACAACATAATGAATGCAAAAGATAAAGCCAAAAAGTGCCACTATTCTCTCTCTCTAAAAACAATTGAGAAAAATTAAAACATTTTATTTTTAACAATTAGGCTAATGATTTTATTTATTTGTCAAGTTATCTAAGATTAAAATTAAATTAGTTAGTAAATATATTTACACGAAACTTCTCAACTTTTTAAATTTTAATGCTATAATCAGTGAGATAGAATCCCGTAAAGGTTACAGAGGTTAAAAAGTTTAAGAACCGCTGGATTAAGCAATAATAAATCACATAAAGAATTTTTTTTAGCATCTATGAATGAAATATAGTTGTGAAGTCAATGGCATTAAAACGAAGCGCGAGTAATAACCGCGCGAGCATGCAAACACCAGATGCAAGTTAGTGACACACAAACTGCCTGCCACGTTTCAGAAAACGATCTCCCTTTTAGTTAAAGCAAACAACGTTATGTGGAGCATAGCCCCCACGAGACAACTTGGAACACGCGGCTACTTCGTCTAAATTACCTGTTGCGTAAACTCGGGGCGAAGTTACTCAAGACAAGTTGGCTGGCTTACGGTTCACTTGTCGTAGCCCCTTAAGACATTACGTGAACACACACAATAGAAACGACCTCGAAGCACCCCCAAGTTAGTGGGGTGATGGGCAAGAAATTAGCTTCGAGAGTTTAATTATCCAGAGGTAGTGGAGCTTGCCCCCTTTCTGGTTTGGAATATATATACACATATAAAATAAAAATAAGCGTTTGTCTGTGTGTGTTTGTATGCGATGCTCAGCCAAATCTACGGCATGCAGAGATCTGAAACTTTTAACATAACTGGAAGGAAGGGGGTCCAACTGCACCTCGAAGCAGAATTTTTAATTGTTTAACTAGCTTTTTAATTAGGTTATTTTTAACAAATTTTTGATGAAAATATTGTTAATTTGATAATTAAATTCTCATGGCAAATCGGGCACCATGGAGGGAGAGCAGGGGGGACGCTTATATATTTCTTATACCACAGTGGGTCGCGGGCAACGCGATGCGGGATTGCTAGTATTCAATAGTATGGATAGAGTTTTGATGGTGAAAACAATTGTATTAATAAGCGTATAACACGAACTTGTAGTAAAACAGTGCTAAAAAAACAAACACTATTCCCCCGAGAATGTATTCTTCATTCATCCCAGAAAGTAAGCCTTCTTTCTTTCAAGTATTTCATTACGACCTCATCTTATAAATTGAGCCATAGTAGAACCATACAAGGTAACCAGCTTACCTTCACGGTTTACACTATGGTGCAGCTTATATTTGTTTTGTTTAAGGCATGAAACGTGCACTTTCTGAACCGACTCATATCACCACACGACTTATACACAAACTTAAATCTAGAACAGAAACAACACCCAGACCCCGACAGTTAATTTATCATCCACATTTCACCAATGATAAGTGTTCCGATGGTAATAGTAACTTATTGTGGCCCAAGTACAAAAGACCACGATTCGATTCCAGATGTTGTTAAACGCATTTAAAATTTGCACATTAGTTTATTTTACGTGCGTTTCAATTTTTGGCAATACATTTGGGTGAGATGCATCGAATTAGTTTATAGGTTATGTTTGTGCTGGTCGACCCGTCGACCTCTGCGATGGTGTAAATGACGTATTTCCGGATGGTTCACGCTGTGCGTCGATAGAAATCGACCGGCAGTCATCCCTTCGATTGCTTATAATTAAAGGCCCACTGATCTTGAAGTCTGCATCAATCACTCTACGCGGACATTTAAGAACGACATTTGGCTCACAGCACAGCGTCACCGGCTGCTTTTAACACCCACGTGGTTTATACTTTAGCGGAACCGTGGTAGCGTAATAAAAATATGTCGCGGGGTACAGAATAATAATTTGTCTCGTTTATGTAACAAGTTTTTTTTATGGCAAGAAAAACAATCTATAAATATACATCTATATAACAGGTTGGCCACAGAATTTCAGCTTTTCCTTTAAACTTCATATCTGAATTTACAAAGATAATAAAAACACATTAAAATACTTAATTGTTGTATACATTTATTTCCGAAACTCAAGTGTGTGAATGGGATTAAATTTTTAAAAAAAATCCCTAGAACCTCACGATTTTCCCTGATCGATTTCATAATCCCACCGATATTTCCCGATTTTTTAAATTCCCTAACTTGACAAGTTTTCTATATTACTTATTCCTGGCTATGGTTTCCCTGTTTAAGGGTTTAAGCTGTGAGGGATGAAAATTAAAATAAATTTAGACTACAGATACTGAGCTTTATTATAGCCATGTATACACTTTATGTTATCCGCTCCTCTAATCTCTTTCTTGCTAACCCTTGCGGTCTTATCCCTACATGCTTCATCTCCATCCCTTTCTCTCTTCTACATGCCCATACCACCTTAGCCTTGCTTCCCCTACTAACTCCTCAACTTCCTTTATACTGCTCTTACTTGATAAACACGAGAGGAGAAGAATGGAAGCAATTAAGGAGGAAGAATGGTAGAAGGACAGAGGAAGACTGAGGCATTTTACTAAACTGGCTCGGCCACAGGCTGGTAACGATGATGGGCATGCATCTCATCTGGTGTAATTTTGGTAACCATACGATATAATTTAATATTGTGAAAACAATTTAAGAATAAATGCGATCAGTTTCTCTGAGACCATATATATGATCAAAAGGGTCGGACTCTTAAAAGAGTGAAGCCATATCTGTCCAACGATGATAAGGTTTGGTCACAAATTGTTTAATATAGTCTCTCTTCATTTCATTCTACTATTTTATCTACAAACGAGCAGTATTGGATGCAACCTCGCCATCTCATTTATTTAGGTTTAATAATCAAGTATCTGACAAACCCTTTCTGGCACTAGCGTAACAAATAAATTTCAATAATGTAGACTACATCAGTGGTTCTGTAACCGTGGTCCGCGGTGGTGTTACAGGGGGCCCGAAGACAGGACCACGGGGAAAAAATAAATATTATATAAAATAGATGAAGAGTACAAAACTGCAGGTCCATTAAATCAACAATATTTTCTACCTCAAGTAGGGTTACTTGTTTAATGTGCATAGGAAACAAAGTTTTAATAAAACTATGTATTTTACTGCTTAATAAACACAAACACTAACAGAATCGGTAACTCCCTTCAGCGGCCAAATGGTCTAAGGCGTCACTCACTGGCCTGCTGATAATGGTGAGACCGGGGTTCGAATCCCAGTCTGATCAACTGAGGGTAGGTTTTCCTCAATTATTTTCCACTCTCCTTTCACACAAGTGCGGGTAGATTACCTTTAGAACTATTAGTATTTTGTAGGTACCCACTTTTAATAAATCGGGGGCACAACATCAAGATACATCATAGAATGGAGTTTGAAAATTCTCACGATTACAATACTTTATATTAGAAAGTAAAACAAAAAACAAACGGAGTGGATGACAGAAGAAGATTCACAGACACTTTACAAGTGCATTCATGCACAACAAATTTAAGGACAATAAAGCCTTAGACCATTTCCTCCCCCCCCCCCNNNNCCCCCCCCCCTCTATTATTTTTTAACTGACTGATTATATCAGCACACGAATTATAAACTAACTTAAATCTAGACCACAAATAACACCCAGCCATTAATTCATCTCTGTGAACGTGGATACCTTTATTTTACTGATGATAAATTATTTGGCCATAGCTGGAATCGAACCCGGGATCCTTAGCTCAAAAGAGAGAGACGCTACCGACTGGGCTAAGGTGTGGGACCTGTAGATTTCTAAATGTCAAAACCGGCACGAATTCTTATCAAATGTCGTGATGTATTTTATGAAGTCTAAAGACGTCTTTGAAGCAAAATAGGAGGGCACAGTCGACCTTACGGTTGGTTACGTGATTAAACTGCGCGAATTAGTTCAACCCTCCCCCTCCTTCTCTTCGTACACTCCATTCAGTCCCGCATTCAGAGTTTGCGAAAGATGCAGGGCCATCCTCGACGGAATTCCTTTAATGTAAAAGGCAAACTTTTCACCCCTTTGATAGCAATATTAAAAGCGATTTCAGCCAAGGAAGGTTCCATCATATAACGAGCTTTATTGAGGATTCTTAACCTAAGATTATTAATGGCATATAAGGTGAAATTAATGAGTATGATATAAACTTACCACCCTGGGACTCAACCAAATAAAATAATAAGGGCACAATTTAAACTCAAAATGAGTTGTGTCTGTCATCTGTTAGACAATTATGAGACCTTTCTAATTCATCACAGTTTTTTTGCACCGCGTCTTACTAACCGTTCGGACTATACGCCTTTGCACTAAATACATTAATGTGTTAGGGATTAAGAAGGTTGACTTTAGTGGATGTGCACCCGCATGAGTGGAGAGTGGAAAACCACCTTCACTCCACTCAACCGGGATCGAACCCTGATCTTTCCGTCTTTGGTGGTTTAGTCTAACATGAGAGTTGCACGTTAGACCATGCGGACACCTGACTATAAACCACCTAAACATAAAATACAAATACTTTACAGCAGGGGTAAACAAAACTGGTCAATCTACGGCAATTTTCAGTAGAATGTTTCAGAAAACCCCGGTTAACGCTACACTTGGCTTCAAAAAGACCGAAAAAAATCTCATTTTATTTCTTGCGATCCCAGTTTTTAATAAATTAAAATCTTTTTACCAAACCCTTCCTTCACCTCTGACAAGACATCTTGTGAATGTGGGGAATGCCAGGCCTCCACCGTGGTTCGGATTCCACGTTAAACTGTAGGTCCTTCATTTCATCTCACAATCACCCTACCATTACACATTAGCGTAAGTGCGTATAACCAGAACGGGTAGTAAGACGCGGTGCTAATAATAATAATAATAAATTAAATATGTTTTTTTTATCAAAAATGTGAAATTCCACCTTTGAGGTGAATATTTTTTAGCAGAGGAGCTACTAATTTTAAAATCTAAGCCCCCCGCCCCCGGGAGATGTTGCGCAATGCTCATTACAGACAAACTAATTATATATAATATAGTTTGTCTGTAATGAGCATTGCGCAACATCTCCCGAACGCGGGGGGCTTAGATTTTAAAAATAGTAGCTCCTCTGCTAAAAAAATATGCACCTCAAAGATATATATAAAAATAAGAACAAACTATGGGTAATTACGGAATCTTTGATAGGTTTAAAATTCTATTGGGTCCCAAGAAAGATTGCCGACCCCTGTTTAGCAGCTGTACATCATGGATAGAACAGCGATGGCGTTCTCAAGTTTCAAAAAGAAACGGGTTAGCTAAAACTATTAGACTCGACGCCCCTGTCCACATCCCCCATCCGTTATAGCAATCATCAGTCACCACTTTAAAGCACTCTTGAAATACTAGACAGCCACTTTCTGGCACAACTCCTGGGCCGTGTCCCGATACGTGCACATGTCTCATAGGGATAAGTGTTTATTTTTATACGAACCAACTTCTTTCCACTCGCGAATAGGAGGAATGGTCAAAATCACCCTGGTTGGAACGGTAACATCAACACACACTCAAACCCGCATCATCTACTCTAAAGCATCACTCTAACGGTAGACTAGACTGCCGATGACGGGAAGAGGTTCGAATCTAGGTCGGGTGCACTGATGAGGTTTATTCCTAAATGGTTTTCCACTCTCCCTCCAACCACGCAGATGCAAACCCAGTTCCTCTAAATACAACCTTCCTAATCCCTAAGCCTCCAAGCGCAATATGTACATAAGCGTATACCCTGAACGGGTAGTAAGACGCGGTGCTAAAGAAAAACACTCTCAAGGCAGGACGAGAGCTTCTTTGACGCTGGAAAAGATTTCACCTCTGAGAATATACCGGAGTATGATGTCACAATTTGACTGTAGATCTTTGAGTTATCAGGGCTACCACTAGTTTCTTATTAAAACATTCCCGGGGTTTTTCCTGCTTTTTAGGTACGCTACAACCCCGACTGTTATTCATGACATGCGCGTAACCTGAATAGGTAGTAAGACGCGGTGTTAAAAATTTAATAGATATGACCAATATGGTATTCCTAATGTTACCAATTTTGACCACAAAAAATAAGTAAATCATAAAACGCCCTTCCAATGCTAAATGGACTGTACAGTAACGAATATCATTCGTTTGCAGGGTGAATGGAATAATTTCATTCCCGTATTTAATAGTACATTTTTGGTGAGAAAAGTGTGAGCCCCACGTAACTGCGCTAAAACATAAAAACTGGCAATGACGCGTTTTAATTAAGATAAGGGTGACCTGGCGGTCTAGGGGTAAGATGTCTGACATATGCTGGGGGGCCAGGGTTAAATCCTCGGTCCCGGCACAGATTTATCTGATTGCCAAACCCCTTCCTTTACCTCTGACAAGACTTGTATTAATCACAACTTGTGAATGTGTGGAATGCCAGGCCCTCCACCGTGGTTCGGATCCCACGTTAAACTGCAGGTCCTCCATTTCATCTCACAATCACCCTACCATTACACATTAGCGTAAGTGCGTATAACC
>CABFOW010000807.1:86863-97896 GCA_902141385.1 Timema californicum | reverse complement strand
GAGGGGAGGGGCGGAGGCCTGTCACGTTGTTACACATTCAATGAACCATTCCATTCAGTTTCATTGTTGGAAAAAAAAAAGTGAAACTAGGTTAACCCAATTGGTGTTTTGTCACGAATAAATCGCAACTATAATTTCAACTCGACTCCCAGATGCAACATGCAGATACATTTAATGAATTCAACCCTTGCCATAAGTTAGCCAGAAAGATGATCGGAAATAAAAGGTTCGATAGTCCCTATAGACGATTCTTGTTCCCTACATGGCGATATAATCATCCCCATAAAGTGGAAGAGTTAGTGATCAAACATTCATTTCTTATGTTAGATAAATTAAAACGCCAAGGCTCGAATATTTATTTGGTTTCTTCAGTTTAACAAAAACCCACCATAGGACACAGTTAAGATGACCTGAACATTTAATTAACAGCGATGTACAGAGTTAAAAAAACCAACAACCTCATAGCGTAAGCCCCAAATCGACCCATACAGACCGAACGGTACCCGTCTGTTGGCGAATATAATGCCAAATTCTGTGAAAAGAAGGTTTCATGAGCGCCGAGCTAACAAACATAGTTAAAGTAAATAATGGAGTAAATGAGTGTAGTTTTAAGTCAAAAGATTTTCTAATGTTCGATGTTCAATCTAAATAAACTTCATGACAAAAACTAACAAGTATTAAGTACTGTTAATACAACAAGGAACATGCACCAAGTTTTGGGAAAATGGAAGGAATAAGGGAGGAAAGGTCGATCGACGACCGCTATTGAGGCAAGAAACAACAGGAAAATAAAGAGGACAAGAAGAGTGGGTACTAAACAATCGCAAGATTAAAAACATAAACAGAAAGAATATAACAAAGTGTACAGATAAACATTTTCTTCAAATGTAATTGAAACAATTCCCCTCACGTAATAAAAGTCGAAAGAGGATAACGTAGCAAACGGGGCGGAACCCAGGCCCGATGTCTAACGACCGCACCCATAACACGCGCGGATGTACCACCACCACACGATAACTTTTAATCGTGCCGTCCCGGCGCTGTAATCGAGTTAACGCTAAATTAATTGCCCCTCGGGAGTTTCAACATTTCAGAAACCTGGACCGAGCGCCATTGGTGGCTTGGCTTGCACGTCCAACAGTGTTGGCGCACTGAATAATGTGTGCGTTCTTGAAATCAGGAAACGCAGCGAGAAATCTCTTCAAACGGGTGTATCCCGAGGTTGCGTGGTTTAAAAACCTCCAAGGCCAATCGTTTTCTATTAGATTACCACTGTCCTATTTATTAAGTTGTCTTAAATAAAATATGGGAAGCGAGAGTCAACAATGACCCACTCCGATGACGGAAGGTCAGGGTTAGAATCCCGACCGAGTGTACGTAGGTCTTTTTATTTTAACACTCCCTCCACGTAAATGCGGGCAAATTTCCTCTAAATCATTTATTCCTTCTTACCCCATTAGTGTAATTGAGTGCGTATAGGCGTCACACTCGCAATAGACTAGACTGCCGACGACATGGAGCTCGGGGGTCGATCCCGGTCGGGTGTACTGAGGGTAGTTTTCCTAGTCCTCAACACATTAGAGTAGTTAGTACATTGGCGTATAGCCCGGGCGGGAGGGATATATCGAAATAATGAGGACGTATAAGTATTCTAGCTCCAAACCTTTTTTATTTAGCGGGCGACATCCCTATCCAATGAAAAATATTCTAATTCATTCAAGTTGGCGCTGATAGTCGATCTCAATGTTTTGAACATTTTAATTGCCATACTTGTAGTACCAAATGTTTGGTTAAGGTCGCTATTGGGAAACAGTTCCTACACTTATGTTTTTTTTTTGCTGACCATCCATACGGAAAATATTAATTGCTTTTAAGGAAATTATAAAACCAAAATAAGCACAAACAAATACTACTAAATTATCTTGTTTTATATTAGTTAAGTTTGTTTTGCACGGCAAAAGCAACCCCCCCCCCCCCCCCCCCCCCCCCCNNNCCCCGCCATCACGTGAAATCGATGTTATCCCGGACATTATTTTTGTTGTTGACTACAAATCAGCAGCTGCAAAATAATATATTATATTTCATTTTATTCGAATACAAAATACACATTGCTCTCGGCGAATATCGAATTATCATATTAGATAGTTCGGAAATGATAGTTTTCATCATTCCCTAGCGCTTATCAAGGCTAAGGCCAGACGAGCTGTAAAATAAAAGCCTGAAAATGCACCCAATAGATTCAAATGGAGCCGGCTACACAACACTGTAGATTACTGCTTAGTTTGAAAAAGTGGAACGCATTTCAAGGTCGTGTCCCATAATTCTGGCGACAGTTATGTAGCGGCGTCACATTCCTGCCCTCGTGTGTTCTCTATTTTATTTACCATTTTGTTCCAAAATGGATAGCGAACACCTCATTAATGAGGGACAGAAATATCCATGTCTGTATGACGTAAAGTGTGGAGAGCACAAAAACCACGATTTGAAGTTGCAATGTTGGTCTAGCGTAATGGAAGATATAGCAGGATGGAATTAGGTTTCAAGAGGAAAACTCATTTGGCAATCAAACGAATTAATTGGCATTCGATAATACTCAAAAGAATTTTATAGGGTAGCTACAGTTTCAGTTTTTCATAAAGTAAAACAAATGTGTTGCCCGGTTACTAATGATGGGATGAATCCACTGCTTTCTTTCTTTTTTTATAAGGCGCCGACGTCGGACCAGTAACATGCAAAACGCAGTTTGGCGTTAGGATTAATCACCTTTATTTAATTTTCAGAGCTGAAAACAAAAACTACTTGTTGCTAGTGTAGCGTAAAGAAGCAGCATTACAGCCGTCGTCTGGCCACCCACAATTTGTAGCAGCAGTATTTTACAGCTCATCTGGCCACCCACAATTTGTAGCAGCAGTATTTTACAGCTCGTCTGGCCACCCACAATTTGTAGCAGAAGTATTTTACAGCTCGTTTGGCCACTCACAATTTGTAGCAGCAGTATTTTACAGCTCATCTGGCCACCCACAATTTGTAACAGCAGTATTTTACAGCTCTTGTGGCCCCCCACAATTTGTAGCTGCAGTATTTTACAGCTCTTGTGGCCCCCCACAATTCTTAACAGCAGTATTTTACAGCTCATCTGGCCACCCAAAATAACAGCAGTATTTTACAGCTTTTGTGGCCCCCCACAATTTGTAGCAGCAATAGCTGGCCAACACTTTGTAGCAGCAATATTTTACAGCTCATCTGGCCGTAGCCCATGACGAGACACACAGGGACAATGACCGGGAAGCTAGTTGGAAGAAACACGTGCGGCTTGCAGGTCACATGTAACATACGCGCTCGGCGACACATCTACTGCTGTAGCCGACAGCGCCCTGACGCGTGACCCAGGCGTGCAGAACTACATTTCATGTCAACACTAAGTTACACTTAATGACCCACTACCGAGAAGTTGAAATATGAAAACATGCTTTATTTTTGTTTTGTATTTACAGGCAGACAAGACCTACGTAATGTTATTGGCGCCTGGGACTGCAATTAGGTCTAAAGTAAACCAACACTTTAGTTATCAATAGAAGCCAAACGCTATTCACCTGATCAACAACACAGTATTATTAGGCGTGATGAAAAGGCTGTTTAGTTAAACGTTATAAAACGACAACCCATCCTACGATGATGGTAAAGCCAAAGACGCGTCAATATAAACTTGTAAGAACTAATTAATAATTAATATTTAGCACCGCGCCTTACTACCCATTCGGGTTATACGCTTTAAGTACTAATTACGCTAATGAATTAGGAATTGGGAAGGTTGACTTAGAGGAAGTGAACCCGCATTTGCGTGGAGGGAGAGTGGAAAACCATTTAGGAAAAACCACCCCCAGTTCACCCGACTGAGATTCGAACCTCGATCTCCCCGTCCTCAGCAGTCGAGCTCTACACGACTAGCGCGTCAGCCAACTACGCCACCGAGGCGGGTTTGTAAGAACTGACGCTTGCTCCAGATATATATTTGGATTATCACACATATAGCTCTAGAAATCTTAAGACGGAAAGTAAAAGGATTAAAGCTAAAGTTAAGAAATTCTTTAAAAAGTATAATATATTAACTCACCTACATGTTTAGTTTAACTTAATAAGTTATTTTATCTAAAATAAAAGAAAATTACAAACCTCGCATTGAATATCTACTTTTCTTGTAAAAAACAGATACGTACTTGAGCAAATACACATTTGGCGTATTTTTCAAGCGTCCAGTTGCAGAAAGCGAAGTCTATATATGATAGCTAATATTTGCAGCAAGCGAGTCTATATATGATAGCCAATATTTGCAACAAGCGAGTCTATATATGATAGCCAATATTTGCAACAAGCGAAGTCTATATATGATAGCCAATATTTGCAGCAAGGGAAGTCTATATATGATAGCCAATATTTGCAGCAAGGGAAGTCTATATATGATAGCCAATATTTGCAGCAAGGGAAGTCTATATATGATAGCCAATATTTGCAGCAAGGGAAGTCTATATATGATAGCCAATATTTGCAGCAAGGGAAGTCTATTTGAATTCCCGGCAGACAGTACAACTTTAGGATATTTTCCAAGTGTTTCCTCCATTGCACAAAATGCAAGAATAATTATTTCAGGTTTAACCATCAGCGGCCATCCTGCAGATCCATGCAATTGTGAACACATCCTATCTTAAGATGTTAAGAGTTCCGGCAATGCAGGGAATCGAACAATGGGTAACAATGAATCAGTAGGCACTGACCAAGCTAACATGTTTAACGCTTTGGTGGCTGTATGGTCTAAAGCGTTGATCTAGCAATAAATTTGACTGTCAAAGACAGAGATTGGGGCTCTATCTCATTCAGGCACACTGAAGTTTTGTCCCCAAAAATGGTTTTCCACTCTCCCTCCAAACAAATGCTAGTGCACATTCTAGAAATTAATTAGACATTACTAATCCAGTACACAGTGTAGTTAGTAGTAAGAAACGGTGGTGGGGGAAAAAAAGTTTTAAAAATTACCGTTTTAACGGCTCACAAGTTGAGCTGTTCGAATCTGACGTACGTGCTAAATATAACCAATTAATTAATTAGTACCACCATCGATAAGAAATCTCAATGGCCGACCGCGTCAAGCCCCACAAAACCTAACTACGCGGTATCGACCCAACCAACTACGCGCGAGGGTTTCATTACTCAAAGCTTTATCGGATTGTCGTCAAGCGAACCCCGGTAATGATCAATTTATTATGATTGATGTCCTAAAACATTTTACGTTTTTAATATACAATTGGTTTATAAGAGAAACCACCTGAGCCTAAACACGGGAGTACCGAGCTTGATTTTAAATGTAAATTGAAAAACAAAGTAACGCTTTGAAGACGAGTTTTCTGGAGCCTGTAATTACGTGTACAATAACATTCTGCAAATGACGGGTCTCTAAGGAACTATAAATAGATAGTTTACACGTTTAAACACCACCAACATTATAACGAGATTCAATGAGCCACACAACTAATATTATAATATTTTGGGTTCTTTCTCAATAGCTCATTAAATTAAGGAGGCCGCCTCGGTAAGCGAGAAATTACCGCGCAGATGTTCAGCTCAAACTCAAAATTTAATTTTACGATGAGTTATTTCAAGATGTAGTTCACGCCAAAATCAAGTCGAAATATTTCAAAAGAGCCCTTTTCTTTTTCCTTAACAATCCTATAGTTCGAGTTTTAGTAATATGAAAAAATGTGTGTAAATGTGATATCAACGACATTTTAATCATATTTGCGGAGCTATGAGTGAGTATAGGCTTGATGAAAAAGGGCTCAAGATTTAGCCTTTTCTCTAACAAACACATCCATTTTTTGATAACCTTTAAAACAAAATATTAAGATATTTTAGTACTGGCAGCGAGATTTCCTCTTTACCTTGATACAATAACTTTCATAGTTTTCGTTCTCATTTCCTTGTTATCATGACAATAGGGGAGCGGGGGGCTAAGAATAGGAGTTGTAGGTTAAGGGTGAAAGGGAGTTTAAGTCAAATAGAGAATTGATATGTAGTTCCAGAAAAAGACAAGAAACCATTGTATTTTAAGGTGTGTAACCTGACAGCAATTGAATCTTTCTCGCTGATAGAGGCGGCCGCCTTAACAGCGCAATAAAACAATACTAATGGGTGAGATTAATTGACTTGTAAATATTTACGTTAAGTTCTCTTAACCTACGCACGTCTCAATACGCATTCCCTCAAGGTCACCTATAGTTTGTCGAAAATTAACTTCGGTCTAAACCCTTCCTTCTTCTCTGACAAGTCATCTTGTGAATGTGGGGAATGCCAGGTCTCCGCCGTGGTTCGGATTCCACGTTAAACTGTAGGTCCTCCATTTCATCTCACTCTCACAATCACCCTACCATTACACATTAGCGTAAGTGCGTATAACCCGAACGGGTAGGAAGACGCGGTGCTAATAATAATAACTTCGGTCTAGCCCTTCCACTGCTTTCGTGATACATTTACAATCTAGGTGTATTAAAAATACATATTACTTGCACTTTCTGAGCAGAGTGATTGTATCAGAGCACGAATTATAATCGAGCTTAAATCAAGAACAGACAACAGCCCTCCCCCAGCCGTAAATTCATCTTAGAAAGGGTAGGCCTAAACCCACTTTTCACCAATGATATATATTTATGATATACCGGGGAAATGAACCCAGGAACCTTATCTCTAACGAATGAGCTAATGTGTCCGACTTTAGATATAATTCAATACTAGAGTTGATTGGACCAAATCTGATAAATTAAAGATAACCTGATTTGAAATAATGGCACGTGTAAAATATTACCAAATAGCTAGAAAATCAACTCGGTACATACTTTAGAGTGTAAGTCTATCTTATATCATAATATTTTGTAAGATATTAATAGTCAACACTTTCTAATAAATCTTTGATTTCAATTATATTACTTAATGCTATTTGCATGCAGGAGTCGATTTCGCTGATTAGTTTTAATATTTGTCATTTTCTTCACATAAATAAGTAGAAACAAAGTGCAGCAAATTTTGAATGGCGATGATATACAGATGGGTATTATTTGTCCGTGATTTATACTATCCGTACTTTCCCTCCCCACCATTATTCTGGAAAATCGAGAGTTTACTGTATTTACATAATTACGATCATCGAATTCTTTCGCCCAAAACGTAAAATTTAAGATAATTGACTTCAGTAACAAGCAAATAAAATTTTAAATTATTTTTTTCACAGCCACCTCCCCCACCCCTCTTCCCCAGGTCAAGAATATCTTGTCCAAGGCACCATTCTCGTGTTAGATTAGATTGCCAATGAAAGGAAGATTGGGGGTTCTAATCCGGGCGGGTGTACTGATGGTTTTACCAACATTGTTTTCTACTCTTTCTCCACGCAATTGCGGATAAACTTCCTTTAGATTAAACCTTGATCCTCCGTTCGCTAGCGTAATTAGCGCAAAAACCTTAACAGGTAGTTAGTTAGACGCGGTGCTATTAAACATAATTTTTTTTCAGTAACAACATATTTCACAATTTTACTGCACTTTATGTGCGTTTCATGTAAGAAATAAAATATTCTCAAAGTGCGTGTAAAAATCCCCGTTGATATAAGACAAAAGAGAGTCTGGGAGTATCCTGGGTAATGTGGTTAATGTAATTACAATTCATACAGGATTGCTTTTAGACAATCGACTGGCATTTCGTGACAGATTTACATATTTAAAGTTTCCACTTTTAAATTGGTTCATAAAGCCTGAATTAACTTAATCTACCTTGATTACTTTTTAATTTTGTATTTTTATTACAATCCGAATATTTGATTGTTTATAGCATTATCTAAACACTTTACTAACGAAAGAGAACGAGTAAACGTTTCAATGTAGTACAAAGTGAAACCCACACCGACAACAAAGTGTTCTAAATACTTTTTCTTGCATTGCATTGGGCCGACGTTAACAAGGTCAGCTGGGGGCACTGAGGCGGTTTCCTCTAATCATCCTTGCCCCTTAGATTAAATAGTTTACAGCCCGTGTGTTTAATTTACCAATAAAAACACCAATAAGCTCAAAACAAATATGTAAGAACATACAAAATGATTTAACTGTTTGTATAACTTTAAAAACTACATGAAAAACTTACAATAGGAATTCCATAACGCTAAAACAAGAAGCTAGAATAAAGCACAGTAGACGCGAAATTTTCTTTTAATTTCAGTTAAGAGTTTAAAAATATATATATTTGTCTTATTTAACGAACACTTTCTGAACCGACTGTTTATATCCGCAAACGATAATTTCTATGAGCAAACGCAAAAGGGCCTACCAATTTTACTGGAAAAGTTTTATTTAACATAACATTCCAGGGTTATTTTACATGCCACAATCAACATGGGATCGACGACCTTAATTTATATTCGTAAGAAGTTGTGCTACGAATTTTTATAGCTCAAGAAAAATCCGTTGACCCCGGCTGGGTTCAAACCCACGAACATCGGGTCTTGTGGCAAGCACCTTACCCCGATATCAGAAGTCGACAGTTGATAAGAGTTGTTTACACGCTTGGGAGTTCGTCACCTCTCAAATCATTTTCATATTTACTAACAAAATTCCACTTAAAATAACATGGTAAATATTCAATTTTAAAGCACGATACTCGGAAATTAATTTATACTTTCGTGGTAATAATGTGAAAAATAACCTTTCATTTTTAGATCGAGAGCTAGACTTTATAAAATGTCGCGAGAAATAGAAGTGGAATGAGGAGGCGGCGTGCAGGTAAAAAAAAAGCCGTATTCGCATGTTTGGGAGGGATCAGACCAGGCATTCCCTGCAGTGCGGGTGTCCTACTTCCCGCAAAGCAGCCGTGCAACGTGGGCGGTATTCCTTCTCGCTGGCAAGTTATCTACAACAGCTTCTTCCACGAGTTACAGAAATACCTAAACGAGGGAAGTATTACGTATTAGATCGAGAGTGGGAAGGGAGAGTAAGATTTAAGGGGTAAAGGAAAAGCTTTTAAAGTCTTTTGAGCCATTAAACTCAATACTGTGAGAACTTTCAGTCTTACTTAAAACAAAGAGAGAGAAAAAAACCCAACCAAACCTTTTAAACATTCCATTAGAATCACGATAATGCAGATAAACATCTCCCTAGCATATTTATTTATTAAGAGAAAAAGGGTATCGAGCGTTGTTTTATAGTTTCAGTGAATGTTTGGAATGACAGGCCTCCACCGTGGTTCGGATTCCACGTTAAACTGTATGGTCCTCCATTTCATCTCACAATCACCCTACCATTACACATTAGCGTAAGTGCGTACAACCCGAACGGGTAGTAAGATGCGGATCATATATTAATAATAATAATTAGTTTCAGTGTGCCCGTTATTACTGTGAGGGCACACCCATTTTTTAATATAAAATATCAGGAAAACATTCCTTCTATAGTATTAAAAACCTACTCGTACGTCACAGGTGTTTTGTCTATTAGTTTTGTACTACTCAAAATAGTGAAAACTAATGAACATATCTTAATTCATTATTTTAATATAAGGTTAAGACTTTTAAAACAACAAATATGATCCTTAAAAGCGTTCATCATAGCCGGCCCAAAAGAGCTGCACAACTGTGCTAAGATATTTGTGATGACTGATGAGTATCAACTGGAAGAAAAACGATATTTTTACTACTGTCAATGAAAATTTCGTATTATTTGAGTGAATATGTAAAAATTCCAGAAATCTTATCGAGTTCCCAGACTTTTCCCTGACTTTCTCTTATTTTCAAGGTCACTGAACACCAGGTTGAACTAATGTATAATAAACGACCATTTAGAGTTCATCATTAACAATTACCAAACATATCCGCTTCAGTGGCTAAACAGTCTTGTGTTAGACTCACCAGCTGAAAACCATCTGATTTCATTACTAAGGGAACTGCATGCTTACTATCAGAGTGGCTACAAAACATATTTTACAAAATTCCGACTTTTCCAGATTTTCCAGGCAACATTTTTCAATTTTCCTTGACTACTTTTTTCCAGTTTTAATGGTGGATGATGACTTTTGTTTGATTTATTCTGTATCTACTAAACATAAACGGTTTCGTTAGTTATTTTAAAAATTAAAATGTTATTTTATTTAGATATTATTAACTTTTGTTTTAGTGTTTAGTTGCGAAATTAATGGGATATTTTAGACATATTTTTTAATTGTCTGACTTTTCCTTATTTTTAGTTAAATCCCCTGACATTTCCCTGTTTTCCTTGTCATTAAAAAATTCCCCGACTTTTCCAGGTTTTCCCTGTCTGTAGCCACCATGACTATTGAGCGACAGAGTTTTAATTTTTTGGTTTTCCGTGATCATTCTTCTTCCAAAAGTATATCAAATTTAGCAATGCCGTGCTGTCGTTGTTGCCAGTAATTGGTGTTCTTCCTCCAGCACAGTTGTAAAATTACAATAGTCTAATAGTCTGAGTCTCGTGTTCCTAATAGCTAGCTCAAAAACATTTAACTAAATAAACACAGATTTGATTAGTACTCTGTATATAATTTTTTTTATTGATCACGTTAAGATTTTGTGTATGTGCTGGTTGTGTTTTTTTGCCGTAAGGTTGTGGAATTATAATTTTATGTGTATATTAATATTTTTATTTGAATGATAGTTTATTGTTAACAGTTAAAATATAGCAAAAATTATGGAGTATCCTCGGCTTGTTACAAGCAAGAAAGGGCAATGGTGTTAAAGAGTCTACACCTAAATTCGTAAAGACGGAACTTTTTCAGTATCTCAAGCGGCAATGCATATTGTTTGTATATTAATTATGTGGAAAAAAGCTTTAGACATAAAATAGTGTAAGCATAATTACTATATTACTACAATAATATAATTAATATACTTCAATCTTGAAAAAAATACTATTATGGAAATAGTTTATGTTTTTAGAAAAGGCTGTACACCGATAGGAAATGTTTTCCCCTGTCAATTGAATCCCCCCCCC
>CABFOW010000807.1:47691-83920 GCA_902141385.1 Timema californicum | reverse complement strand
CCCCCCCCCCCCGTGGGAAACAATTAGCAACAACTTGCAGCTCGTACAATATAATGATCATAACAGTTGTATGAGTTTAAGAGACTCAAAAGAAAACTTTTTAACGTGATGAAAGATCGAGACCAGACTTAAAAACTTAATTTTAATTTAGCACAACGTCTTACCGTTCGGGTTGTATATATATATAAAATCAATTACGCTGTGATAGGAATGAGGAAGGTTTATTTTGGAGGAAGTGTACCAGCATTTGCGTGGAGAGTGTGAAAAACCATTTAAGGTAAAACAACTCTCGTTACACCTGACCAGGATTCGAAGCTCGATCTCCCCACCGTCATCATCGGTTCATTTTCTTGCAAGTGTGAGGCCTTAAGAGCATTCAGACTCAAAAGAGAAGTGACCCGACTGAATATTTCCAAAACTAATACATTAAACTATGTGTGGTAGAGAACTGCAATTCTTTAAGGTAGTAAGTATAAGCGCCACTTTAAATAAACATACAAGCATAAACATTTAAAATAGTTAAATGGGACATGAAATATAGGGGGCTATAAAAAAAAGTTTGGTGCGGTAGAAAAAAAAATGTTTTAGGAATGTAGAGGGTTCATTTCAAATAACAAAATGCATGTTAAATATTAGTTGTTTCTAAAAGGGTTCGGTGAAATGAGGGGGCTCATAATTTACAAAAACCAGAAACTACTTCTCGGTGTTAGATGATCTACATTTGTCAGGCGGGTATAAGGACAACCTTAAACAGTATAAAGGTTCATAGAATTATTATATTTTAAAATGATAGCATGTCGACTCAAAAATTTACAAAGCCAATATAATAAAACACTTTTTGGATAACGGAATAGCGTCTGAACACACGGAACTTCAAAATTGAAGCATAGGAAATGTAAGAGCTTAAAATGTATTTAAATAGTAAGAAACACTACTTTCAATGTTATTAACATATTTCCAAAAGAATTAGTAAATTACTTTTCCGGCATGGGAGAAAATTTAAATTCGCCAAGTTGGTGAAAGAACTAACACCCCAAATAACAATAAAAAAGGTGAATAAAGTTTATAATTTAAAAATCTGGTGTTAATAAATTAGGGGAGGCGGAGGAAGGAGAGGCTAAAATGTCCTACACTAATTGGGGGGATGGGGAAGGAGGCGGGCGGGAGGAATCAATATGGCGGAAAACTTCTTAAGGTCAAACGAAAAATGTGTAAAAATAAACGAATATTAAAACTAAAGATGATCTTAAAGTGGATCCATTAGTATCGCGGTCTAGGAGTGACAACCATTAAAATAAACAAATTCTGGCGACACATCTTGGGGATCACGAATCTCTTTGGGAAATCAATATGCTAAATATTTAATGCGTTTCTATTTTATTTTTCATTTACGCTCTTTGATGAACCATGATGCTCTTCCCACCCCTTCCCCCCCAACATATTTCTGTAACAATGTATATTACTTCTTAACACTTTATGTTATGATCGTACTTGGGTAAATATTGCGTTTTCAATGGATTGCGTTCGTTTGTTCACATAGTTTGTGGACAAGGTAATATTTTCTTCCAAATCTTTTTTTAAAATTCATTATTTGCCATAATTGGTTTGCGATTGAAATAGTTAGCTCAGGATTGTGCATGGAGGAACTATCAAAATGACGGCAGCATAATGGCGAACGTCCCAATTTGATAATAGTTTGATACGTTCTACCCGGGCGAAGAACGGGTCAAACATCTAGTAAGTAAATACAAATAAAACAATAAACAACAAAAATAACTAAATTGAGTTGGGTTCCTAAAACTTCACCGAGATTAAATACTTTGATAAATTATCGAAAAAGCAGGTTTTTATAATTCACTCTCTTTGTAAAACCTGGGGCACTGTCGTACCCATTAATTTAGCCGTAAAGTTGAAAGCCAAAATAATTGTTAAAAACATCTATCTACCATTCCACGACTGGTAAAGAGATTTTTTTTTATATAATACGTATCATAAGGACATCAAAGGATGAATTTAGGGATGGAAAAAACTAGGGTGTACTAGACCACTTTAAGGGTGAAAGGCAAATTGGAGGAAAACATTTTAAATCCAATAGAGCTATTGCAGCCATCTGCTGGACCAGTGTTTCTCAACCTGGGCGGTATTGCCCCTCCCCCCTCCCCACAAGGGCGTTTTTATGGATACTAGCAATAATTTTCAGTTACTAATAATAGGCAACAAAATATTTAGCAAAAGAGCACTAAATTTATTATCTATATATTTAACTACTTATGTACTAATATGTTTAGCTACTTATGTTTAAAAACATTTCACGTAATTTATGCTTTAGCGCGTGTTTTATTTTTATGACCCTGTTTTTTCAAAAGAGTCTGTTATTCATCTGGCAACAGACAGTATAAATAAGCGATGTTTTTTGTCATATTTAAATTAAGTTTAAAAAAGTATTTATTGGGGTCTTTATGGGGTTTTATTAACAAAAATGTTTGTCCTTAAAATTATTTGTGGTGTGATTTAACTCCTTTTCCCTCTGTACCCTTCATTTATTTATCCACCAATTTGTGTGTGGGGGGGAGGGGGGACACACACTCAGCTAAATAAACAGAATTGAATATTGGTTTCCCCATCCAGAGTCTGGCGTGCTAGCCGTGAGGCGAACTCTTGAAGCGTATTGAATAATTTCCATACAAAAGAAGAATTACATTAAACAAANATATATATATATATATATATATAAAACTTCATTTTGATGAAAATGTATATACTTGGAATGAAACCAAAATTACAAATAAAATGTTTCAATAGATCAATAAAATATTATACACGTGTGTGTGCATACACACACACGTATTTATAGTCACCGCAGCTTAATATCCGTGTAGGTTATACAAATATGATAACTATCCTAAGGGGATAGAGATGAAAAAGGGAGCGTTATAGACGTAATCTACCCGCATTTGCGTGGAAAGAGTGTGATAATCGATACAGGAAAAACCATCAGTAGGCCCAACCAGGATTCGAACCCCGGTCTCTCAGTCATCAGCAGGCCAGTTCAACACGAGTGTGACACCTTAGGTAGCGGCCATTCAACCGGGTTGCACGAATATTTTTTATCAATAATAGTATGACCTGCAACGGTGGCCACACAGCCAAAGACGTCAAGCGCACAATAAACTGAGTTTCCTGTGACTGTGAGTTCAAGTTTCAAAACTAACCCAGGCGGTTTATCACTGTTTTTTTACCCTCTTTCCACGCTAATGCGGGTGCATGTAAGCCTCTAATCTTTATATGTTAGAAAATCGACTTTGCATTTAATTCTACACGGACATTTTAAAGCATAGGTAGAGAAAATTGGTCAAAATAAAATTATGAGTTGATTGTATTTATTTTAGATGCACCAATTTCCTTTAGTTTCAGGTTTATAACCAGGTGTGTGATAAGTCCCGAGCAGATGACCTCACGGGTGAAGGTCAGCTGTATCAAGGACAACGCTTACATGCATCAGTCTGAAGGTCGTAAGATTCTCGCAGTCTTGAGCATTTTCAAACCGGCGTGGATTCATTGCCCAGGATTTATTTACGTCTTCAAAGTCCACCCTAGGTTTATTCTAGCTAGATTACAAGGCAAACACCGCAGTACGTCCCGTCATCAACTGCGTACTGAAAGGGAACAAAGCCAGTTTAGCAGTGATCTAATACCGGTCTTCTCCGGGAATTTATCCCCGGACCTGGATCAGAAGTTAAAAAGTTCATTTTTTGCCCTTACAACGCGTATCTCTAATTAAAAACACAGCTAAAGAAAAACTTACTACCAATGTGCTGATTATTAGTACCCTAATCCCAGCTGTTAAGTTAACAGGATGAGTGCAAAAGGTTAAGAAAGTGTAACTTGATTGTCTGGGAAGAAAGAGGATATAAAAAAACCAAAAGTTGGCGATGTGGTTAGGAGGATCGGGGCGGGGCAGGGTCGTTAATCAAACCCGAGGTAACCCAACTGAACAGTGAAACCCATAGTACTAAAATAAAAATAAGTTGTTCAATTGCCTTGCGTTTAACACGTGACAGCAAGACCAAAATAATCAAATTAAAAAAAGTACCTCTAATTCAGCGATTTTCAACTTTTATCAACTCGCAGAACACTGAACATGGTGATAAAATTATTAAGGCAGACCATAAGATTTTTAAGGATAGACAGATCTAGTTATTAATTGTTTATTTAAAAAATAATATTATGGATTTTAAATAATTATTTTTATTGTTCAAAATATGTTCTTTTCCCAAACTTCCGCGGCACACCGGTTGAAAAACGCCGCTCCTTATCTTTTCTCCGATCTAGACCCTTACCTAGAATAAAGCCCGCTCCCCTCAAGATACACTAATTAGAGCACACATTTTGCCGCCGGTCCATTTTACCAGATCCTCGACGACTGGTTGTGCTCTTAGCCAGAGGCCTTTGATCAAACACAAAGGACCTATGTTTTCTGCTGGCAGATCAACAAACATCAGTGTCACGATGCCTGACGACTAACATACAGCCTCAGATTCGTCTATTTGGATACTTGTGACTAATACAGGCACCGTGGAGATTCATAAGGTGTGACATCTAGCAGTGGTGCACCCAGGAAAAGAGGGGGGGGTGGAATCAAATAGGGCAGTTGCCCCCCTCCAATACCTCAATTTTCAAAAATTTAACCGAATGGAACCATACCAAATCGCTTCTAAGGGGATGTAATTTTCAAAACAATCTTCAGGCTAAGAGTTTTCTAATAAGTTCTAAAGCACAAATTAAAAGAAAAAAAATCAGGGAAAGATCACTTTAAATAACTTCTAGAAGAAACGGAATTAAAGAAAATGTCGGTGTGCCACTGGCATCTATCGCCACAAGTTTAAGAAATGTATAGCTTAAAGATTTAAATAAAACAATACTTTTCTGGATTCAAATTTACTTATGGGGCCGAAGCGAAAAAAGGGGAGCCCTTCTTCACCCACAAGGTTATAATATTATATGTAATTAATATTAATCTTTTCATTGTATGAAAAGAAAAATACGGCAACGCTATTAATGAGTTTTAAAATTATTGATGACTTATTGAAATAGTCTATCTTAACCATGCAATGCACTTACAAGTCCAATTTTTTTTTATTTGAGGTTTTTAACATGCACTTTCTGAACTGAATGATTAGGTCAGAACACGACTTATAAAATAACATAAACTTATACCAGACAACATCCATCACCCCGGCCATTAATTCATCCCCATGAAAGGGGAAACCCATATTTTCCAACAATTAGTTTTTAAGCCACGTCAGGAATCAAACCTGAGACCCTGAGTTCAGTTGACAGACACACTACCAAACATGCTAAGGTGTCCTGACATTTATTATAAACTAAACCCCAGTTTGTTTTAGCTATGTTACCTATATGCAGTTTACTTTATGCGATACTTAAAACTTTACGCGCGACTCCTTCAGATAAGGTCGGAGGAAGTGGGGGAGGGGCCAGAAAGTATCTGACACCCCTGTAATTAGATGGACCCCAAGTATAGTAAATAGTGGACCTCCCTCCCTCCCCTGATGAATTATCTTTCTACGTCCTTGCCTCTCGACAGATCCGTAAATTTAAATGATATAATTAGAGATAAAGATTAAAAAGCACCCAGCATAAAGAAGCCTCAAGAGGAACTGCGCCGGTTGTATGGTATTATCCCCAGCGCAGCCCGCCCGGGCCAGAGGTAACACGTGACGTCAATGCGGCAAGTGGGTACAGTCAAAAGTTTTACCTCTGCACGAGACTACCCCTGCGCTCCTGCCGGTCGGGGGCGGACAGCCCAGGGGCGGCGGGGGTGGTGGTGCTCGTGGGGGCGGCGAAACTCCCGCGCCGCTCGGTGCGCAGCCGCTCCACGGGCGACTTGTCGAAGGTGAGCGATTTACGCCGCCGGTCCCTCAACATCTCTCCGTCTCTGTCTAGCCGGCCCTTAGCCTGGGTGCAAATGTGCAAGGACCCCCCTCATCCATGCGACCCAAACACATTCACAGAGATACTTTGAATTTGGCGCGCGCACCGCCCAGGGTATGAGCAAAGCTGGACTCACATTGGCGCGATTTTAAGATTTACTTCACTTTACTTGCGAAGGTCCACTGCAGTTTTATATATATATATTTTTTTGCGGGGGAGTTAAAACACCAAAAGAAATGCAAATCAAATAAAGTGTCAATATCCTTGTTATTTATTCTAAATGGAAAAAATATAAATAAGGGGAAAACAAAATATTATTTAGTTTGTATATGTCACTGCAATTTTTCTTCTAATTACCAGAATTATGAGGATTCATGAAGTTTAATTTAAAACTACCATAGAACTGTAATTTCAACCACGTAGAATCAGTGTATGCCGATATTCTGAAACAAACTACCTTTGAAGGTTCAGTGAGCTAAAAAATATATATTTTAGCAGACGACACAACTTTTTTTTTCTTAAACAACTGCGATGACATATTCGAAAGAAAATACACGGCCTGTGTAAAAACAACAACTAGTGAGCTCTCGACAAACTAGAATAACTATGATAAGTTTTTATACGCGTATCCCATAAAACCACAAATCTTTCGCCAAAGTCAACCAACATTCGGGTGTTTATTCATTTCACACGCGAAAAAACAGTTTTTATATAAATTCTCGGACCGAGTAGCTACTAAAAAACTAAAAATATTAAGTACCACACACGTCGACAAGCAATGCAGAACGCGTCTTCAACTACCGCGACGGTCCACTATTGTTGGTCTTCAGGTTGAGCAAGTTGATACGGATGGCGTGCTACTGGGCCATGCGCACTATTAACGCTCAAAGGCGACGAAGTCTATTTACCAAACGATCACACATGGGCCAAGGGGACGATTTCCTGCTCTGGATGAAAGGAGGAAAAAAACAAACAAACCAACACATAAACAATCTGGTTGGCACATGTGACGTTTGCCAAAGATATATTCAAAGTGAACTAGATATTAAAATGTCTCTGGTATTTCATATTTGTTATCAACCTTTCACACAATAAGTTAAGAGTTACACTTGTCAACAGTTTATTGTTTGACGATAAGTTATCAGACAGATTTAAGTGTAATTTAGCTTTTATTGAACTTACGACGTGTCAATTTTGGTAATTAGTTTAATTACTTCTGTTTTATTTTAATGACCAGTTTAATGAAATTATTCCTAAAGGCGAGTGAGGATTATATGAAAAGTCTTGACACGTAGAGCGACAGGAATAGAACCCCTGCCAGCTCCTAAGAGCGCATACACTTGTTGAGCTAAGGGTGAGAGAGAGACTCCGCCACACACCGATTGACGCACTCGCGACTATCAGGGGAAATAAGGAAAGAGGAGTAGGGAGAGAAGGTTAGGGTAAAGCACAGCTTTGTTCTATCTTTGCGATTTTTGTAAGTGTAACGAATTAATTAATTTGAAACGCGGCTCGTATATGGACAATGTACTCCTCGACGGAACCACTACAACACACACACGCAAGATTAGTTGAGAGTACGAGGAGCGCGGCGCAAGTCTCACACTAGCACTGGGCACGTGAGAAAAAGGGGGAGGAGGGGACACTCACACGCGTGCGATACGGTTAATAGCGGCTCATTAAAACTCCGGTCGACGACAGATCTATCTGTGAGTTCGCGCCGACCAAGCGAGCCTGATTATAATATCTTGTGCTATGCTAATCAAATCAGCAGTTACGATCTCTCGAGATGAGATTAAAGATAAAGGCGGAGGGGAGAGCACGCGAAATGCAACAGGATTCCGACGAGAGCGCGGCGCGTTGTTGTCGACCACCCAACCACCCGGGACCCGCGATTGTCTCTGTGAGCCGGTCGGAGGCCGCTTCTGCTCAGTCCATACCCTACCCCACTTCACCCTCGCTGCGGCCAGGACGGAGGGGGGCGCGACGACTCTCATTGGCGAATATCCCTAACCGGGGGGGTTTTCTGCCCGCCTGGATAGCGCCGAACATTACGTTCATTAATGAGTTAATGTCGTCATCAGTAAACGATCTATTCCACGTGCTTTACGGATTATAAACACATATAAAAGAGAATGCAAGACACTCATTTGGCGCCAGTCTTGTCTAGTGTGTGAATGACGCGAAGGTCATGAGTTTAAATCCTAGATGGATGTTTTGAGTGTTTTTTTCCTTCAGATTAGTTCCTTATCTTCTTACATGCAAAATAATACATTTTCACATAAATTATCTGTTTCTCATTTCCACCCTATTATACTGTGAGTACGCGGATAATTCAGACGGGTAGTATGAGACGCGGTGCAAGCCAAACAAAATTAATTTATGTTCTTAAATACAAAAATTAAAACATAAAATTAGCTATATACATTGTTTGAATGAAGCGGTGACAATTTACTTTGAAGTGAGAACAAAATCTACTTTACTGTAAAAACGGAATGTTCCGTTTTAATTAATAGGGAATGAGTTTTGAAGTTCTCCGTCACGTTGTTACGTACATTATTAACTAGCAAGCAAAGGTAATTAGCGTTAGTTATACCAGTTCGTATTCAAACGGCTTGATTAAAACTGTAACTTTATCGAGGTTTACATCATTAAAAAAAATAGGGTGGGAGGATGTTAGTTACTATTTCGTAATTTATAAATTTGTCAGAATTTTGTTTCTAATTGAATATCTAATGTAAAGTGATTGAATCACAATATTTATAAAATATACTTTTGATTCACCAAGGATTAAATCGATTGCTACACGTGATATCAAAAGTATTGTTTCTACGAGTGCCTTAATAACAATAAAAATGGGCAGGAATTATAAATAATTAATTTACCGAGTCACAGTTATATATTAAAAAAAAACATTACTCATGTATGTGATCTTACCTTAACTAAATTAATAAAGGTGAATTAGCTCAGATAAAGAAGGTTATACGCTTTTATTAACTCACAAATATATGCAAGTATCAGAGATAGCGCCCCAAAATTATCAAATCCTTAGATTGGGCACCTCATCAGATTTTTTTTATTAGAACCGCGTCTTACTACCCGTTTGGTTTATAGGCTCATGGTATAATTACACTGATGAGTTTAGGGATTAGGAAGGTTATATCTCGAGTGTATCCACATTTGCGTGGAGGGAGAACGGAAAACCATTTAGGAATAACTACCCTCAGTACACCCAACAGATTCGAACCTCGATCCCCACCCTCCCCCCCGTATTAGAGTCTACAGCGAGAGTAGCGCGTTCAACCATGTTGTCACCGAGGCGGTTCATTAGAGAAGTCTTCTCCAACAAAACCACGAACATTCCGAGCGGCCGGGGCCAACCCTTTGGATTAGTGAATTTACTGGCGTAGTTTGGATATGAGGCATAATCATGCGCGGGGGATTAAAAAAAAAAGCCGGGCAGACAAAAACATGCCTTAACGAGTTTTTAATAAAGGTGTGCGAAGCTTCGGAATGTCAAAGTCGAACGTCAACTTCGATATATTAACAACAAACTTGAAATGTATCACTAAATATGACACATTTTAATCACATAGAACAGTTATCAAACAGTATTTTAACTCAGACTCATAATTAAATAAGTGGTTTTTCTCTCTATCTCCAAGCCTCGAAGCATTTAATGAAAGATTTAAAAATAAAAATATTGATATGTGAGAACAATCACAACTTTATCTTTTGACTTCAGCTTTGCATGTTTCAAGCTTTGCTTCGACTTCATATTTAAAACGTGACCGCAAACAGCTAGTTTTTAAAATAATACTTTTTCTTTTTATTACAGCTTGCGGGGCGCAAAAGTGTTTAGTATATTTATATATTCAAATCTCGCTTAACTGATTTAATTATTGGAAAAAGTATGAGCACAAAACTTATAAACTAAGTTAGGTCGTAAATTAAATTCTACGCGGATCTATCATGTCATACAAGGATATTAGCGTAGTAAAAACACACATGTGCAACCTAGAGGTACAACGAACAGTTCCGGAAAGCTAAAACGTTTTAAAAGCGTATTTTGTCAAGTGGAAAAGTATTTCTTTTCCTGAATGACACCTAAGGGCTTAGATACAGAATCAACCCGCTTCGGTGGCCGTATGGTCCGAGGCGCTATTCTCGCATTAGACTAAACTTCCGATGACGGAAGGATTGAGGTTCGGGTATAAGAAAGTTTTTACAAAACATGTATTTCACTCTCCCTCCACACAAATGTGGGTACATTTCCTCTAAATATAACCTCTTTCATCCCTAAAACAATTAGCGATATAATACACAAGCGTATAGCCTAGGCGGGTAGTAATACGCGGTGCTTGAAAAAAATATCTTGGATTACTCAGAGGAGTTATTGTGTCAACAAATAATTAGGAAAAAACCTCACATACATAATAGTCAAAACACGTTAAGATTAATTTCGCTAATATTAATCACTCTACAGCTAATTAAGTCCTGAGCATCAAGGCTAACATTAACGCTAAGAGGTTTATTTTAAATTTCCCATCTCGCTACACATTAAAAGCCAATGAAGTGTTCCTTTTTTTATATTCATATATAAAAAAATAGTATTGATTTCGTACACATTTTCGACAAAAAAATGACTTTTGGTGGGGTAAAGGGGTCGCGAAAAAAGGGCCAGTGTTTTTGGCAGTTTTTATAACAAAACATATTTTCGCCCAAAATAAATAAAATATTGCTCCAGTAGAGCACGAGTTTAATTTTCTTCACATGGTGATATAAAAAGTTCTTGAATACTTTTCATGAGTAGAGTCCGGATTTTTATGTAGTATTAACCAGGAGTGACCCGAGGTGAATTTTTCACCCGGGCAGGATATATTTTTGGCGTCCCCTTATATGACGGAGGATACTAGGATAGTATGAAAATAATCCCCAAAACCAACAACTGAGCCTAACGTAGC
This sequence comes from Timema californicum, assembly GCA_902141385.1. Classification (NCBI taxonomy): domain Eukaryota; kingdom Metazoa; phylum Arthropoda; class Insecta; order Phasmatodea; family Timematidae; genus Timema; species Timema californicum. Next base: position 73,004 of record CABFOW010000807.1, on the reverse strand, counting down.
AAGAGCATGATAAGGGGGAGGGGAAGGAGGAGAACCCAACGGGGACCATTCCAAAAAGCTTCCAAGAGAATCCAATTTAAAAAATGGAAGACCACTTAAAATAGCTACAAAGCGTATCTAAATTTCGAAAACGAAATCAAGTGAAGTACATTCATTCCAAATGACTTCTAGGGCATTCCAAATTTTAAAAAAATATATGGGCAAGCACCACTTCAAATACAGATTCTAGGGGATCTGATTTATATTTCAAAAAAATCTGTTGAGTATTTTTTAAATAGCTTTTCGGGACATGAAAATAACCTGAAGGTGAAACTTCATTAATGTGTATCATAGCGTAATACAAACGTTTCACTACAAAAATTGTTAGGATTGCAAAGAAAACTATTAGAATATGTTTTGTAAATAATGTTCACCTCTTTAATTTTGATATAATGAATTATTTAATAAATAATAACCAAATGCTATTTTGGAGCGCCATTTTTGAAGATGGCGAATGTAAATTAACTTTTTAAGATTGGCACTATAGCCCATTTTATCCGACACAAAAAACTATACCACTATATACTATACAAATTTCATGTTGGCATAAAAAAGTGAAAGTATTATGCTTAGCAACTCCAATACTAAACCCAGGTTACGTTAGGTTTGGGAATTATTTTCATATAATTCCCAAGTTATGTTTGGTTAGGCTGGTTCTCTGTTAGGCGCCCCTTAGATCTGACGCCCCGGGCAGCCATCGGGTTCACGCGGCCATTAAGCAGCCCATGGTATTAACCTACAAATTATGTACATAAATATGCAGCAAAATCAGTTAAAATATTTAATGAAATACGTAATAATGAATAAACCTTTCCTCACATTAATAATGCATACGTATATTTTGCTTTTAAAAATACCATTTTAGGGGTCGTAGTATTGTGATATACTTAAAATTACAATTCTTTTATGGATTTTGGGTTCCATTTTTTTAAATCAAAGTACAACGGGAAAATGAGCTAATCAAATTAAGGAATTGTTATCAAGGTGCGGTTGAAGAGAACGCTAGTATTTTTAGAATTTTTATAGAATTATTTAAATTTTGTTGCTATTGGCATGTGCAGAAAACTAATCTCTATGTTGCCACTGGATAAATATTTGATTTATTTTGGCCAAAACATTTCAATTCTGTAAAAACTGTAAAAATACTATCGTTCCTTTCAACCGCACCTTAAGCTTGTCAACTTGTGTTTACAAACTGACACGCCAAACAAGAGACGTGCGCATTCTCTTCCCTCCAGAGAACCAAAAAACACAACGTTAGATACAAAGTTACGTTACGGCAAATGTAATCCTCTTTGACGAGCCGGCATACCTGGCTTTGTACTTTCCTCGCTGCCATTCCTTCCCTGAATACATTCCTTTATTAAAATACAGAGTGCTTGAAAATTAGTGATTTGATTAAAAAGTATTTTCCATAAAACATAATACCACGGTAAAAAAACCACGCAAAATGTTATTTTATGTAAAATCTAGGAAAATATGTAGATTCGAGTAATATATTAGTGTTATATTCAAACTGAAAATACACTCTCAAACAATCTAATTTGTAGACATTTTGGTTTTCACATTCATAGCTGCCAGGATTAATATCCGATCATTGGTCATGGGCATAGCGTCAATAGATGAGCCATTTTTTTTTAATATTAAGAGAAAAAGTAGTCATTAAATTTGAAGAGACCCTGTACATGACAGTGCAGTATATTCTGCATGTCCACCAAGTGACATGCATGAAGTGAGCCATGGTCTCTCAGACCTGTAATCTGCCTCCCAATTCCTCCCGACCACGGGGACTAGCTCATAACTAGGTTAATCTTGCTAATAGGTCCTCAGAGCAACCCCACTGGCTCATTAATACGAAACACAATACTACTCTGCCGCGGCAAATTACATCATCATCTATAAACAGGACCATCACCGCAAAGGGGTAAGCCCTTCAAGAAAGAATGCACAAATCCTTCATTCGCAAATGGCAACAGTTGAGAATGATTAACGAAACTGAAATTATACCAACTCAATGTATCAGCCGAGCGAGTGGTGGAGGGAATGATGTTCCTGCACCATTTATAAAAAGGGGGAATGACCTTCACAAAGGAGGGATTTATATTAATGCAGAAATGACGAGATTGATCTGGAATGTGATCAGAATTAGTTTTTATTATATCGCAGGTTTTTTGTTTGAAAGGAGATGGTATGCGTTTCGCTTGGTTAAGGTGTGATGGTAGGGGACGCGAGAAAAGGTCAGTGTGCGCGCGCAGTTTTTATGGTAATACTTTTTTTCGGCCATAATAAATAAAAGATTGCTCCAGTACAAACACAAGAGTTTAATTTTCTTCCTAGGTTGATCAAAATTTCCTCAACATCTATCATGAGCATGGTGGCACTATCCAACAAACTATGTTCGTACCGGAGAAATATTTTATTTATTCTGGAAAAAAAAAAGTATCTTTTTGCCATAAAAACTGCCCAAAACACTAGCTTTTTCTCGCAACCCCTTCCATCCCACCTTGAATACATTACGTGTTGATCAAGCTATGTTCGAAAAATGCACGTTAAACAAACACAATTAGCACAAATATCAGTAACTTAAGAACATGATTATCAAATTATTTAAGACTTCCATTTGCTAGAGCTTATTTATATTGTCGAGAGAACCGTTTATTTATATGGCATACCTGTGTGTTAGCTTATTTAGGAGCTAATAATACAAATATCCAAATGTGGCCGCATTCAACTTCTTTTTTTTTGCTTTTGATCAGCAAAACAAAAGTGATTTTCTATTCTTCCCCTGATCTTTTAATCCAAGTATAAATCGACCAAAACGATAATTTAACACAATTCTTTGAGGGCCGGTCTTATGACTCTTGTATAATTAATAATACTCTGGTAGATAAATATTTCTATCTGGCAGATAGGTTAAAAGTACGTCTTATGACTGCCAGATAGCATTTATTTGTCAGATAAAATGTATCTACCCATCACATTTTTATCAGGAGGTTTAAGTACCTGATAACTTTTACCTGGAAGTTAAAATGGTTGTTTCCATAGTGGCGCGTTGTTTTTAATGAGGTTTCGCCAATCAGAATCTGTTTTTAGGTTAAAATCTTGGTTCACGTGTTTAGTTAGCACAGGCCCGGGCTCCAACTGTATAAAGTTAGAACATTTAAATCGCTTTTATATAAACTGAAAAACTATTTATAGAGTTATATTTATATTAGAACAAATTATAAAAATGTTAGTACAATAAATCAAATTTAGTAAACGTTGTACCCAACTATTGCCCACATTTTGGCAGGCACCGAACTTAGTACTTGCAAGACACCTTAGTTTCTGCACCCACGTGACGCCATCTGTTTCCTCGCATTCGTTTAGCTGCCATTATTTAACAAATGTTGAGCGTTCTCACCCCTCGATAGGCTGTAGCGCTCTCAGCAGGGCTTATACGCATGCGCGCACCAGTAAAAACCGAACCAACGTTGCGTGTTCTGAATAAAAATATACTTATCCTACAGCCGGATAGCTATCTGGCAGATAAATTCATTTCATAAGACGCGTAAAACATTAAAGTGGCTATGATAAAGTAAACAGACTTAGATAATGCTTGGTAATACGGATAAATAGAATACAAACAGTTGAATATAAGAAGTGATTGTTAATACGTCATAGCATTATTTTTAACTAAAGTCAAAACATTAGATAAAACATACAATGATATGAGTAAAAAGGTTAAACATTGGAGTGTTGTTATATAAAAGTGGTTAAATATTTAACAGTAAGCCGCAAGTCAGGAGAATTAATAAAAAAAAATATAAACATAATGTACACAGTAATAATTAAAATAACAGGCGTTAGTAACCAGAAAACCTTAAAATTGAGTAAGAATACAAGTAGAATAAAAAGTGTGTTAACCCATTTCTAAAGTAAATTACAGTAATATGAATGAAAATTTAACCAATTGTAAATCTAAAAAAAGAAATTAAATTGAATAAAGTAGAACTTAAATAAAAAGTAGTAGCTAAACGTTGAATGTAAACAATGTAAAATGAATTAAAATGAATAAAAACTTGAAAAAATAACTTTAATTGTGAACATAATTGAAAAGATTTTAAGTTTAGAGATAAAGTGGCTGATGACTTATCTGGTAGATAACTTTAACCTCCCAATAGCAGTATTCATCCGGTAGTCATAAGACCGGCCCTGAGTGGAATAAAAATAGCCAATACATATTTCGTTTAGTTTAAATAACCATTTAATTATACATCCCACTACACCTAGATGGGGGTACAAACCTAGCATTTGTATCTCAACATGAACCGCACTATAAATCCCAATCTCTCGAGGTCAGATATCTAGAACAAGGTTACCGTCGGGGATCCTCCATCACATTTTGACAGCGGGGGAGGAGGGACAAAGTACGAGGAAGTAATTCAAGGACTGGCCAACTAGACTACACAACCGCATGCCGTAATGACTCCTACAGTGCGAGAACCAGCAGGTGCGATCGCTATCCAAGGCTTCTGCCACCCGGATTACACAGGAGGCGGAGCATTAATTTGTTCACAAGCAGTGGCGGCTCGTGTATAGGCACTGCGGAACTGCAGCACCTACCATTTCCACTTGATATTATCGATAACATTTAATATGAGTCCCTTTTTTCTTTAATTCTTTCTTTATTTTTGTAGTACAATATATGTTCCTTAATCTTAATGTCAGTACTTCAGTAGCAATCCCCCAGTTTATGAAAAATATACAAAAATCTTAATATGGAACTGTGCGCTTCACAGTGCCAGCGACGCGGTGTTTGACTGTTGTTTGCATGCGCACATAGGAGGGGATGGCGAGGAAGGCAGGACTGCCAGGCAGAGAAAGCACTGTTGCTCTCGCAGTGCTGGCTCTGGCTTGATGGTGGAAGGAAGTTTTTCTTTACTCAGCGTGTGTTGTGCTTAAAAACCGTGTATCATATTCTTGAATGTGATAAAGTGTAGAAGAGTGTAGAGTTAGATTATTATTCTGCTTCTAGATATTCTATTCAATTCATTTTTTGTCGGTTCTTTTATTTAACAGAAAGACTAAATACGCTTGCAGTACTTTCAATGGAGAAAAAGTCCCTGAATTGTCATCCAGAGATAAAGGAGAAAATTATTGAACTTTTTGCGCAAAATAAACAAGAAGAATGGATTTCATTTTTAAAAGAATAGATCAAGCTTGAACTGTAACAATTGTTAAAGTAAGTAAACATGTTTTTTTTGTTAAGATTTTAAACAAGTCCCTGAATAAATTTTATATCTATACATACACATAAATTTTTATACATTCCTTTTACACAATTGTTGTGCTTAAAAACCGTGTATCATATTCTTGAATGTGATAAAGTGTAGAAGAGTGTAGAGTTAGATTATTATTCTGCTTCTAGATATTCTATTCAATTCATTTTTTGTCGGTTCTTTTATTTAACAGAAAGACTAAATACGCTTGCAGTACTTTCAATGGAGAAAAAGTCCCTGAATTGTCATCCAGAGATAAAGGAGAAAATTATTGAACTTTTTGCGCAAAATAAACAAGAAGAATGGATTTCATTTTTAAAAGAATAGATCAAGCTTGAACTGTAACAATTGTTAAAGTAAGTAAACATGTTTTTTTTGTTAAGATTTTAAACAAGTCCCTGAATAAATTTTATATCTATACATACACATAAATTTTTATACATTCCTTTTACACAATAGCTATAAAATTTCTGGAGCAGCACCCCCACTAATTTTAGCTACGAGCCGCCACTGGTTCCAAGCCTCCCTCAACCGTCGCGACCGTCCAGCGGAAATGTAAGGGTGCTGGGAGAGTCTATAAATACACTTCAAAAAACTATTCCACTTAGAAATGTGCAGACTTCCCTAGCCTAGAGATTAGGACCGGTACACAATTAATTAGTTCGTACTAGGGTTATTAAAATCGATTCTTCGATACCTTGATATCCTCGATTCTTACTAGTATCGAAAAAATCGAAAATCAAACTTAACATTACGATTTTCTATAATTCGATCCTTAGCTCTCAATGGGAGTACTAGCAACTAAGAAAATGGCAAAATTCAGAACAAGTGCTAATTGAATCTCTCTGATATTAGTTTATTTGCCGCTATTTGCTATATATTTTGATTCAGTTAACAACCCTATTTGGTGAATTTATAAGACTTGTGTTTTCGACCATTGTTTGTTTTACTTAATTAGGAAATATTCAAGAATCGAAATCTAGAATCGAGGTTGAACTTAATTATCGGAATCTAGAAAAGAAGGTATCGTGTCATCTCTAGTTCATACGTTAACAATTAAAAAAAAAACGCTTCTGTGGCCGCAAGATCTAAAGCAACGCTCTTGCAATGGACTGAAATGCCGATGACTGTAAGATAGGGGTTCAAATCCCGGTCGGGTGTATACAATTTTTTTCACAAATCTTTTTTCCACTTTATCTCCATGCAAATGCGGGTGCACGTCCTTATCCCTAGCGCATTGGGGTAATTAGAACATTTGCGTGTAACCCAAACTGGTAATAAGACAAGGCGATTTCAAAATAAAACATTAACAATAACTTGTGTTTATATATTTGATTGAGAGGGAAATTTTTAAGATAAAAACTGTGGTTAAAGGTATAATTTTACAGGATGTTCCCTCGTGTCACATTAGGACTAAGTATTTAGGTCTCCAGGCTTTTATGACAGTTAATATAATATATAGGGAAAAACCGGGGGCTAGGTAACATGAAACACATTTTTCAGGACAATCATATTAATCTCTCAAACCAAAAATACTCCATTAAACATGGATGCGGAGTAGGTCGCAAAGCCTCTTGACTCCCTCATAAATGACTAATTTTATTGGTTAGTAATAACAGATTACTCAATACATTGTTTCGGTACATTTTTACCGACTCCAACTCAAGACTCTCTAGCCCTGCCAGTATATACTTTTTTTTTAATTAATTGAAATTCGACAAAAACTTGTGAATTATAATATAAAGTGCATTAGTAATATATCATAGTTGTCTAACAATGGCATGCACAACCCGCGGCCCACTGTCTTACTACCCGTCAGGGTTAAACGCTCATGTACTAACTCCTATAATAGTTTTAGGGATTATGGAGGTTAGATTTATAGGAAGTGTACCCGCATTTGCGTGGAGGGCAAGTGGATTTTTTAAACCCTTCTCAGTGCACCCAAACGAGATTCGGACCTCAATCTCCCGCTCTCAGCAGTCTAGTATATTGCGAGAGTGACGCCTTAGACCGCGCGCCCACCGAAACGTGCTACACGGTATGTAATTACATAGTAATACAAATATCAATAACGCATTTGATTTTTAAAATTTCTTTTTAAAGGGTTTGAATTAAATTGTTCAATTTTATGTTAGTTTAACTAGTGAGCAAAAATATTCCACAGCTTAACAAGCACACAACAAAATTTTCTGAATTTGTTTTTTTAAAATTTGCGACATAAAATCCCAATTATTATTTTTTGTTTAAAGCTTGTACTAAAAATAATCTGAAATATATATCGCCTATTAATTTCGAGTACGCAAGACAATTTTAACCACGAGAATACGATTCTAGACCACACACAACCAGCCACGAAAATACGCATATTTCCACAACACAAATGTTCAAACCCCCTCCAGCTATTTATTTTACGCCAACTAGTCGCGACTAATGAAAAACGCCACTAGAATGAGAAGGCAAATAAGAACAAAAGAGAGGAAGGAGAACACCGCAAAGACTTCTAGAGAGAATAGTTTCTGGTATCAACCCTGGTCGTGCCTGCAACCAAATTGTCTATTGTAAACACGAGAGCTCGCGATACGGCAGAGATCGGGTGAATAGCGGCATCAGAGATGTTCACAATGGAGGTTGTCACAGCCGACTCTTGCGACGGCACTGATAAAAAGGGAACGATGTTGCTTGATATAGAACTTCTTTACGAACAGTTTTTAAAGAGAAAATACAAACACAAGCACAACGAAGGAAAATTACATCAGCTTCTCCCCCAAGAAAGTGTGTGTGTGTGTGTATGTGTGTATATATATATATATAAACTATTATTATTATTACCGCGTCTTATTACCCGTTCGGGTTATAAGCACATAATGTGTAATGGTAGGGTGATTGTGAGATGAAATGGAGGACCTACAGTTTAACGTGGTATCCGAACTACGGTGGAGGCTGGGCATTCCACACATTCACAAGTTGTGATTAATACACGTCTTGTCAGAGGCGAAGGAAGGGTTTGACAGTCAGATAAATCTGTGCCCGGACCCCCAGCACAGAAGTGCGACATCCCCTAGACCGCCAGGTCACCTAAGTATATATACAATATAATTACAATAAGAATAGAGTAGGAATAATTTTTTTTTCCCCACAATCAACACGAATAATACTTTAATATACCATTGGTAAATTATTTAAGTGCTATATATGCTATCCATAAAAAAATGATAGTTGTATATTATCCTAAATGACTTTACGCATGAATACATAACAAAAGTTGTATCAACACCTATTCTGACACCCGCATCGATGGTCGCATGATCTACTCTAATGTACATCTCTCGTATTTGGTTGGAGGTAAATCGAGATTCGAATCTCGGTTGGGTGTAATGAGGGGGTGTTTTTCCACTCTCCCTCCACGCAAATGCGGGTAAAATACTGTTATGCCCCATACCCAACCAGGACAGTTACTAAGTCGAGGCCTGCTCGACTCACGCCAAATCGCAGAGCTACCGACTATGGTAAAATTGATTTCCCACCAATCTGTGACCATTTGCGTTCATCAAGCAGTTGACACAAAAAAGCCATCTTTAAGGAAATATCGACCATTGAAGGAAAAAACAAACGTATTCAACCTCCAAACTCATATCAAATGACAGTTCCAGACGATCAGCCACACTACAACCTGGGCACTGCATCAACTCTCTGCTCTAATATATATGTATCTTTTATTATGAACCATTTATCTTAGAAACATTAGTAAATAAATTAATTTAACAAACATATTTTTTAAATCTATTAAATTTCAACATTTTGACGATCCCTAGAACTATTAAAAAATCAATGTATAAATTTGTATCAGTGGCTGAAGGAAAGGCGTAACCTTTCAATGACCCGTTTACCTCCTTTATATGATAAGAATAACATTGTTGTATTAATAAAAAGTAAAATATAAAGGAACAAAACTAATTCAGTCTTTCGCGCTAAAATCCTTATCTCAGTTGAGTACCAACTTCCTCGGGTGACTGCCCTATAATATTCCTCAACAGCGCGGACAGCATCCTGCCATAATCTCACTAGGCTGTCCCAGAAATGCCCCATTTGTAAAAAGAAAAGAGGAAAAACTCGTGGAGGAAAGGCGATCCAACAAACATCCTGCCATTTCTTAACCCAAAACTTCCTCCTCCCTCATCAGTTCCACAGGCCCAAAACCTGCCAAGAAATCTTTCCTAAAGTTCATCCATCCCTATCGGAACTCTTCCAACCGAGCCGCCTCTGGGACTGATCCCGATGACCCTCTTTCCATGACCCAAAAAACCCTTTGAACAAACCTATCCCCTTGGAGGACATGAATTGTAACTTGGTGGAAATTCTCTCCCAAGAACATTCGGACCAAGAAGATCAAAGAGAAGAATGAAGCGTCTGATTTCCCACGAGAAAACTCACCACGCAACTATCAAACTACACACGACCACCAAAACTAACATCCATAGACTTTTTACCTTCCTCATTCCTACACCCTTTGTGTACCTAGTTCATGTTTGCGTTATAGTCCAAACAGATATTAGGAAGATTTGTAAAAAAAATCTGAGTTTGTTTTACTTAATATAACCCGCCTCTGTGGCGTAGTTGGCTAACGCGCTAGTAGTGTTGAGCTCGACTGCTGAGGAAGGCGAGGTTCGAATCTCGGTCGGGTGAACTGGGAGGGTTTTTTCCTAAATTATTTTCCACTCTCTCCACGCAAATGCGGGTTCACTTCCTCTAATTCAACCTTCCCAATTCCTAATCCATTAGAGTAATCAGTACTTAAAGCGTATAACCCAAACGGGTAGTAAGACGCGCTGCTAAATAATAATAATAATACTTAATATAAAGTGGCGAATTAACTGTTTGCCTTAGGGTAGAGATAATTTAATGCGAGCCTAGAACCTTAGACCATGTGACCAGTGTAAGTGTGAGAGATTTGCTGCACCTGTTTTGGCGAATGTAAACCAGCTATACTGGCCAGTTATTGACTTCAAGTGGAAGAGGTGGGTGTAGCTAGTTCCTACAAGTCACCCCACCCGCCACCCTTGTCTCCACCTACAAGCGAGCTGTGAAATGTCACCTGAGGTGGAATATGAAGTCTGCTTGAGGGTCCTAGCGGTGGATTGTTTATCCCCCGAGGTAACTGAGCTTGCATGCGTGTTTTCGTAGAATTCAATACGTCTTCATTTTTTTTAAACTATCATGTGTTTGTGAAACTAAACAAAGTCGTGGGGAATTAATTTAAAACAAAGCTCGTGACAAAGCAGTATATCTTCTTTAGAATATGGAGAACTGGCATTGGATGTATTTGGTTGGTAACTCCTCCGTCACCGGCAAATCATATTATCACGGTAGTGACGCATTAGACCACGTTATAACCGATGCGAATATATACAGTTTAATACAATAGGTTTTTGGCCCTCACTAAAACTCCAAAAACGTGGAGCAACTATGGTTGATAAGCCCCTCATTTTTCCCCCCTTACTTAAAGTGGATTTACCAGAATGCTTCGTAAGCATGATTACCAACGCAACTTATTTAATTAAGTAATACTTTTTTAAAAATAGTTTTTCCTCAGGACCCAATGTTCGTGGGTTCAAACCCAGCCGGGATCAACGGATTTTTTTCTTCAATGATAAAAATTTGAAGCACAAACTTCCTTCGGAGGAGAAGACAAGTAAAAACCGTCGGTCCTATGTCGATTGAGACAGGTAAAATAAACCTAAAAAGGTATGTGGTGAAAATATCTTTTTGGGCAAAATTGCTAAGCCTTTCGCTCTCGCCCATAGAAATTCCCATGTAATTATATAATTAGTCGGTTCAAGAAGTGCACGTTAAAATTCCTCAACTAAATAAGACAAAAATGTTCCTTTATTGCCCCCCGCCCCCTATTCCCTAGCTTTGGTGCGGTCGTACCACCTGCACCATAAAGCAGTCAGTACGCCCCTGTATGCATGAGTCGGCTACCCATCCCACAATAAACATAGAAGACGTAACTAACGCATTTGAAGAAAATAAATACTTATTAGCTATCTTCCTAGACGTCGAGAAGGCTTTAGACAAAGTTTGGCACCTAAAATTCAACTACCCAAAATGGTAAATCATCTTGATAGCCAGCTTCCTCAGACGGCGTACGTTCCAGGCGGTTATGAACGGCAAGAGATCGCAGACACACTATTAAAGCAGGGGTACCGCAGGGTTTCACTAGCACCGCAATTATATAACATTTATGTAGCAGACATTCCCAGCCACGATCATATTCGGGGTAAACTTTTTGCAGACGATACCAAGCTCTATGTAGCTAATAAAAACATAAACTACGCATCACCTGCTATGCAAAGATAAAGTACGTTCACCGTAGGAATTGTTTTCTGAAAGGCCTTTTTCCCTACCAGAAATCTATTATATAGTAGAATATTGGCAGGAAAAATGACCTTTCAGAGAGTAATTCGTAGCGTGAATGGAGTATACCTCCTCCTCCTCCAGGACTGGTTCTCCTACTAGAGAATTAAAATAAATCCCGCTGAATCAGCAGCCCTAATCTCAGCTAAAGGTAGGAAACCGCTCCCCACGCCACTCACCCTATTCGACACAGAGATCCCACTCCAAGAAGAAGTCAAGTACCTTGGGATCACAATAGATAGGAAACTCACCTGGAGGAGACACATAGATAATACTAATAGTAAAGTAATGGCTAGATTCATACAACTGTACTCACTGTTCAAAGGAGGACAGCTCTCAATTTCCACTAAAATACTAATATACAAGCAGATAATTCAACCCGTCTTGCTTTATAATTGTGTGGTATGGAGCTATGCCTCCAAAACACACTCTCGCAAACTTCAGGTAACACAAAACAAAATACTAAGGACACCCACAGGGGCAAACAGACTAACTAATAATGCCGACCTACACACGATGACAAACTGCCGCCAACTACAAGAACTATACCAGGACTGAAACAAACGAGAACGAGCTTGTTAGAGGACTAGGATAGTACGACACGACTGAACCACGACACTATAAACGACCCAGTCTGGCGTAGTTGAGCATATACTTATTCTATATAAATGTCTACTATAACCTAAAACAAAACAATTTTTTTTATATAAAATCCCTAGTTGATAAACACCCGCCTCGGTGGCGTAGTTGGCTGACGCGCTTGTCGTGTTGAGCTCGACTGCTGAGGACGAGGAGATAGAGGTTCGAATCTCGGTCGGGTGAACTGGGGGAGGTTTTTCCTAAATCGGTTTCCACTCTCCCTCCTCGCAAATGCGGGTTCACTTCCTCTAATTCAACCTTCCCAATTCCTAATCCATTAGCGTAATTAGTACTTAAAGCGTATAACCCGAAAGGTCAGTAAGACGAGGTGCTAAATAATAAAAAAATAGTTGATAAAACTAGAAGAATAGAAAAGTATAAAAAACCTAGATATTGCTAGCAGAATAAAAATTTACCAATACTTGACAATCAATTACGCCAGACCAACAGCAGAATCGCCGACAACCTTACTACCCCACATACCTATCCTTTGTCCAAACCTAGGTAACCTTTGTCACGGCCGGACGCCACTGGGATAACCGACTAGGCTTTTTACGAGTCGGAGGATAATATTGGCGCCGGGGTCAGCCCCAGATGGGGAATGGAAATGTTATCACCTCCAAACTAAATCCCGAGAAAAGAAAATCCTACCAGCCCCAATCCCGGACTTGACCTAAAATCGACCCTCATAGTTTACCCACAATCGCCATCATACCTTAAACACACCTTCCCCTATCCCAAGAAAAAAAATAATCCTTTCTATACCCTAGACCCAGCGCAAACACTCACAATCACCATTTCTCATCTCGTAGTGTAAATGTATTAATATTCCTGTAATTTCATTGGTTTCACTTCATAAGGAAGAGTCATGATGAACTAAATTGGCGCTTCTGTCAATTTGTAGATTCTGAGTCGGGCAACAGCCTCGCGGTGTATGAGTCATCTGGCGCCCAAGTCCCCGTGTTTAGCTTGCCAGCAGCGAGCGAGCGAACCATACTGCCAGTGTCAACAAACAGTGGCGTACAAAGGCCGGGATTCACGGGATAATATCGCAGGAAGACACTTGAGGGGTATTCATTCAGCCGATACCACCGCACTCTCGTGTTTATTCAGGCCAGCCTGAGGCTTGGTAATTTCAGCGGAGTCGCAAACTTTTTATTTTCCATGGGAATAAACGAAGTGGATTTGACATGTCATTTATGTTATTAAAGGAAGGGAAATTACCTCGTATGCTCTACCAACCCTCTCCTCACCTTTCCCATGTTTACACATATTAACGTAATAATTTGTTAAGGCTTTTTCACAAACAAAAATAACTAGAATGAAATAAATACACACAAGTATATAAAAATGTTTATCAAGTTTCGAAGAATTTTAGCCTATATCTTATACATAAATAAAATGAAAATTTAGTTTGTCTGTGTCACGAGCACCCACCTACCTTTACCAAAGCATTGTATAATTTGTTCATGAACACACTGTATGTGTAAACAAATAAACAATAGCATTTCTCAAGCTTTAGATGACATTTCATTAAAAGCAATTGACCGTCTAAAAAAAACCCCGTAAATTTACCGTCCATTATTCCCCCCCACCCCCACCTAGGAAAAAACCTGTTGCGGCTGGAAAGTGTTGTTTGCGCCCTTTAAAAAACGTTGGCGTTTGCGTCCACCTAAAATAAACCGTGTTGACGCCCGTAAGCGAGTCAAAGCCTTGATACTAGCAACTGGAAGTCATTAAGAGGACGTATATGACGTTTAATTTTTGATCAATCCCGTCCCAGAACTAAGAGTAAGAAGACATTTTGGTTAGGTTAGTTTGGTTTGACTAGGTTGGCTAGGTTAGGTTAGTCAATGGCCTGATATCTCTTCTAGTGGGGGAAATAAATAAAAAAGATTAATTAAAAAAGAAAATGAAATAGCATAAATAAGTTTTGTAAACACAAACATCTACCTTCCTTAGATCATTAGGAGGGATTTGAATAAACTATTGGCGCCAACACATAGCCGTTGCGGTAGGCCCGGCCGCAAGTGTCCATAGAGAGGAAGGGGGAACCACCCACAAGGTCACCCTGTGAAACAATCAATGCATGTTGCACGCGGAGCCCCAGTTCCTGACGCCCACACAAAAAAACTTCTCTTCAATCCGCAAACCAGGGCGGAACAAACTTTTTAATGATCGTCACAATCGCTCAGAGAGGAACTGATCACTTCCCGGGCCGCACGTCGGAGACGTTGAGTGAAGGAGACACGAACCTGTTAGTCGCGATATATTGATAATTGAAAAATATTGAACGCGAGTCTTTGACGAGCAACTAAATTACTCATAGATAATTTGACAGGACTGTGTCAAAAATTGAGTTTTTTCCAGGCTTATAATAAAAAATAAAAAGGTCACCCAGAGGGTGAGATTATGTGGATGGGGAAAGAAAGCACCACTCTAAAATTAAATTACAAAACAACTCATCCCCCGCTTCAGTAGTAGCATGGTCTAACGCGCTACTCACAGTCTACTAGACTGCCGATGGTGGGGAGAACAAGGTTCGAATATAGGTTGGGTGTACTGAGGGTGGTTTTCCACTATTCCTCTATGCAAATGTTGGTACACTTTCATTTTTAATAACCTTCATAATAACTAAAACCATTAGCGTAATTAGTACATTAGCGTATAACCTGAATGTGCTTTTAAAAAAGTTGGCACTACCTTCGCCAGCAGATGGCGTCCGCTCGGTCCATCGATTATGTTGATATGATTCCATCCAACCTAACCCTTGTAATGCAGACAAGACAGGTCTCTGCACTACAATGACTGCATAGTTTGAGCTGCACTACTTAGGTATGGGCTAAATTTCATAGGAAGAACCTTATCTGACAGTTATAAAAATTAATATGTCCACTTTGATGTACCCATACATCAAGTCATGTTTTCTGAAGCTGTCACTTTGAGGGACTGTTTTAATACCTACAATACAAGACTAATGAAGTAAATGCTGGTTATAAAAAATGTATATTTTTTAAGAGATTAAATCCTACCAAAATCGTGCTACAAATAACATTTTACAGTTCAACTTGTTGGCTATGCCATCTGCGTGAGAGCGAAGGCACAGAAAGAGGAAGTGAGGCATGTGGAGGACTCTGAATATGTGATGCTAAGTGCAAACCACTTTGGCACCGAGCACACACGCGAGGTAGTGGAAAGAAAGTGGATTTCAAAAACCTACAAATATTTAAGCACAAAGCTGAGAAAGTGTTCCATAAAATGTGTATATATTTATTTGAGGAATTTCATGTTCACTTTCTTAACCAAATGTTTACTTCAGCCCACGAGAATTTCTATGAGCGAGAGCAAAAGAGCTTACCAATTTTGCCGGGTAAGGTATTTTCACACGCTTTCCAGGGTTCTTTAACATGCCACGATCAACATGGGACCAACAGCTTTACTTCCTCTACGAAGGTAGTTGGGGTCAAGAAAAATCTGTCGACCCCAGCTGGGTCTAAGCCCACGAACATCGGGTCCTGAGGTGAGCACTTTAGCCCAAGACTACCGAGGCTGACAATGTGAATACAAACCAAATATATATAAAAATAATCAAGTACACGATTCATATGAACAATATTTTTTTGGATAGGCAATGGGAGCTGGTGTCAAAGGTACTACAATAAATACCTATGAATCTCAAAACTGACAAAATTTCCCCACATCGGCATGCACAGCGTTTGAAAAAACTACAGCGATAAGTTTGGTGTTGAAAATAATTCTTAGTGCACCAGGCTGGGATTTGAAAATATCAAAAAATTTGACCAAAGATAATATTTTATTTTTAACAGAGGCTAAACTATGAATGAGAGATGATTTTAACGAGAGTTTTTCCCTAGTGTACGACCTTTTTTTGATTTTTTCAGTGAATCAAAATTTTAAATATATTTTAAGGTTCATATTTAAAATCCTTAAGCAATCATTTATTAGAGATATATTACTGTTATATTTTGTGATTATCGAGTGTGTATTTCAAAAGGGCTAAAGAAAGAAACCTTTCATCATAGAAAATATTAAATTAAAACATGTTTATACACAGTGGGCAGTCTTGATAGTACATAATAAATGATCCTTCATATCCTATTGCTCTTTACATATAAAATTAAAATTTCCATGTGTTTATTCATATCACATGTTCGAAAACATATTCTCCAAACACACGACTAAAAAATTGTTGGGAGTCGTCAGGATCATCTGCAAAGATTGTGTTTTACCAGCTCGAAGGGGTCATAAGTTTTAATACCGACCAGTTTCACGCAGATAAATCTTCCGTTGTGATTACCCGGGCGATTCCCGGTGCAATTGTTTAAAATTCCCTCTGCTCACTGACAACTATAAGTTGGATAGTTTAGATCAGTGTGGTACACAACCTTCTATGACTCAAGGCTAATCTGTTTAATGGAACAAATATAGAACCACAAGCAAAATAAACAAGTAACATTTTTAATATATAATGTATATTATTAATGTATTATGACTATTCCAATTTATTTAGTGCAAGGACTAAACATGGTTATGGACTACAAGTTTTTCAAACATACAGAACAGGGTCAGGTGTTTTTTTATATCGTTTATTTGAAAAATTGAGATTGATGGGCCAGAAAAAAAAAGGTTGAGTGCTACGGGTTTAAATCATTGTGGGCGGTGGGGAGGCCAATTTATGTTACAAAATTTTATTCTTTTCTAAGAACAGAAATGTTTGTCCATCCACATATATATAAAGAAGCTTGGGCACAAAATAAGATATATAAACTGAAATAAGTAGTGGTGAAGGAAGGAATTGGGTCATGCACCTCAAGAAGAAAGATGACAAGTTGCTATAAAACCTCTCATGAGCTCGTTCAACACCTCACCCACCACCCTGAGACATACCACTGAGGCCAAAGAGAACATCAACCGGTATCTTCAAGGGAGAAAAGGAGTCTCAGTCACCTACATCAAAGAAGAAACAACTTTTCCCGATGTTTATCGAATATGTCAGAGGGTAAAAGCTGCTGCTTGAATATTGAATGAACACAATAAGATTTTGACAGAGACGATCCCAGTAGAGGCCAGGGCCTTGCTTTAACCATTTCCTGTGAAATAAGGACAGTACAAAAGAATTCTGGGACAGATGACTGAAAACAAATTTTAGCATATCTCTTTTTGAGATGGTTTATCTGTGGTGGTCTTTGAGGCTGTTCAAGCGAGTGTTGAGATAATTAAAAAAAAAACTATTTGTAACCTTGATTAATAAACTTTAGTTGTTAGCTAAATATTGTTGGGACTAACATTTTCAGAGATATATAGATAACATTTTAAAGTATTAAATGAGGTTTCTTGAGATCTTACTAATACATCATTAAAAAAAAGAAAAGAAAAAACACACACAACCAGGGTGAGCATAGGAATTCCCCAACTTTTCCAGGTTTTCTGGACCAATTTTTTTTTCCCTGATCAAGTTTTACATGTTTATATATCTGTAAACTCGTAAGTGTTAATAGACAGACACCGACCAACAAGGTTAAGCCAATATCATTAATCCGTGACCTGTACCGATGAGTAGTTTGACAGGGATGTCAGTCTCATCTCTGGTTTCCTGATGAGGAGGTTGAGACTCAAAGTGTGACGGAGTGTAGTTAAGAGTTTTATCCTTAATGGTTTCCCACTTACCCCAAAAATGCATGTTAATTTCCTTCAAATTGTTCTTCTCCAGCCCTATAAATCTTTCAAAAACTAAATAGCTGGGAGTGTGACTTTGCAATATATAACCTTGGTTAAGGTGAAGGAAATATTCAAAGAAACACAATGCATCCAAGGTTGTACAAGTGTTTACTTGACCTCAATTCACATTTACAATATTGAAGAGGAGTTAACTAAATAAATATTGAAGTTTATTTGGTTTTGATTTAATGTAAATAATACTTAGNCCCCCCCCCCCCTTTCATGGTCAAATTCTCAGACTTTTCCCTTATTTTTTGTTCAGTTTCCAAATTCTCCGATTATTCCACGTTTGCCTGTCTGACGTCACCCTGAGTAAACATTAATTTTTAATCAAAGATGAAAATATTAAAGAAGGTCAGGTCTGATTGCAACATTTTTTTTTTAACAACAATTTGATGATCAAGAGAGTATCTTTCCCAATGCCATATTAAAGCGTTACAAATAATACATAACTCACTTGTTACACCCTTAATGGTTGAAGCCACAACATTATCACACTGTCATATGCAGCGAGCCAAGCCCATATTAAAGTCAGTGCTCATTACACACTGTTACAAAAGACAGATGTATAAAATCATTCCTACCAACTATATGTAATGACAACCATGGCAATGAGTAAATTTAGTACTCGTGGCGACAACTGTAACTACAGGTTTAAGTTGATATAGCCTGTAAAACAAACTCACCACAACACTTTCACACATACATCCAAGAGAGACATAAACAATATGATAATTATTGGCAGACACAGGAGGAGGATGAATTTTAAGAACATGGATCCGTATTCACCTGGAAATATGGTTAACCACCATGGATGGAGGAAAAAACAAACACTTCCTTTACAACCAGACTCCCAAACCTCTATGTTCCTGAGTGTATTATTTAACATCCGGAATGGTTTCCCCTATAGATCAGAGTTTTTAAACCTGTGTGTTGTTGCACATTAGTGTGCGGGATAGGGTCAGCAGGTGTGCTGTGCGAGTTTGGGGGAAGACAAATAAGTGGGAAAACAATGAGGAATAAAAATAGATCTTTTTAAAATCCATGTAGTGTGCCGTAGTTGAAAAAGATTGAAAATCACTTGAGTTGGATGCCAAAAGGTTGTTTTTTTAATCCCAGGGCAACACCAAATTTTATTTCGCTATAGTATGACCAATAATATAATAAATAATAAAACTAGGATCATATATTACCAATTTAGACATTCTAAAATATAATTTTAAATTCAAATAACTGGATATAACAAAACTTTACTGTCATGAGCTAAAAATAAATTCTATTTCCAGTGCAGGTCTCAAGAAAACAGTTACTCAGGCTTTTTAAATGCTTGGAGAGCTTTGAAATGTGGTGCTGGAGAAGACTTGAGAAGATCAGGTGGCCAGACAGGGTGAAGTCCTAAGTAGAGTAGGTGTGAGAAGAGATCCATTTTGGATGCAATCCTTCGGTACAAATCAAACTGGAGCGAACCCATCCTTAAAAGGAACTGACTTCTGCATGACATCATATAACAGAAGGATGAAGGGAAGAGGAAGGAGGATTCAAATAATGGATGACTTGAGGGAAAGAAGAACATTCTGGGAGCTGAAGGAGGAGACAGAGGACAGGGCACATTGGTGGTCTAAGTTCACTGGCCAAAGGAATGGACTTGTCGTAAGACAGAATACTTAATAATAATAATAATAATATTAATAATAATGGTAATATCAGATAAAACTTAAAAAAAAGCTTGAAACATTCCCAGGTTCCTTAAATGATTGGGTACTCTTATCACACAATTCTTCTCTGTAAATAAATAATGTGTGTGGCTTTTTTTTTAAGCTAAATTTTGTGACACAAAAAGTCATGACCACACTCAGCCAAATTAGGCTTAATTTAATACTGGTACATTTCTGAATTACTTATATTAAAAACATAGGTCTTGATCAAGTTAAAGAAATTGATTGCTAGCACAATTCAATTCGAGGAAGCAAGGGTGATGTCATTTAAATAGGCAGCACCAAATACGGCAGACTTGGGTATGTGAGCGTGTCCGAGTAGTTATTCTCTGCATGGAAGAAATACTTAGGGATAAACAAAACTTGCCCACTCAAAGAAGAGTTACCATTGAAATGTATATAGTGTATTATTGTAATTTTTTTACTATTACTATTATTATTATTCCGCCCTCCCCTCTACCCCCCAACCTGAACACTCAAATAGTAGAGATGGTCTGGTAGATTAATTTATAATAAGTTAGTACTGTATATTCCTATGCTTACTTTACATTGAAAAGAAGCAGTTTTACTTGGATTGAGTTTACTGTGGTGTAGCTTATTATAAATAAAAATAATCGGTCAGGGTATGACTGAAAACTTGGAAAATAGCTAAAAACATTAGCAGCTCCAAATCACCATGAATGTTGGATTTAAATATTGGTGGCATTTTCTTCTTCTTAGTACCAAGTTCAGGTTGGATGCACATAGACTAATCAAGCTAATGTGTTAGGGGTGAGGAATATAGAATTAAGAGGAAGTCTACCCATATTTGCACAGAAGGCGGATGGAAAATAATTTTTTCAAACTGATCTACTTGCCAACAGAAATTCAGTCTTGTGAGTGTGACGGCTTAGAGCAGGCATGTCACATTCTTTTGAACAAACTGGCCACACTGAGAATTAAGAATACCGAGGTGGTCACATTTAAAAAATATATTGTATTGTCAATCTAGTACTTAAGTCATATTCATAATAGTTGACAAATGTGTGTCCATAATTTGTGATCTCTTGGGTGTATGGTTTAGTTTCGTGGGAGAAAAAAACAGGTTACATACATGCCAAACACTGCACATAATGGGCGTGCAAATTCAACAACTCTGGGAAGGTGATCCCTGTCTAAGAAAGATTACAAATTCGGTCACCTACCTCATATTTCTTCAAATTATTCCAACTTTCCAAATATTTCATTCTCAATGTTTGTATTTCTACGACGTTTATAAAAAAAAATTAGAATAGGGTTGCATTTTTTGACATTTCTTATTAAAATAACCTCCACACTTGGAAAGAGGTTAAAAACATCTACCTAAGTAATTACCTCGAGTTTATTTCAACCATGGTAGGTACATATGCCTACTACTGCCACCCTATTGTAAAACATTGGGAAATGGGGAAACTTAGAATCCCATTTCTATTTGTTCCCATATCTGGTTTATTTTATAGTCAGAATCATTATGCCTCTAGAATAGCTCCATATCAAATAAAAGACGACAAACACATATCTAGACCTGAATGGAATGGGCCATTGTGAAACTGGCCCATTACATTCAAGTTTAGGTAGGCGTCATAATTAGTATCGAACCACACTTTAGGCATACTAAGCCTGACTATAAAACTGATCCATTGACAACTGTAATTTAACTTTATATTAATTGGTGTAAACAAATATTTGTCACCCCTAATGGATTATACAAATAGTTATAATATACTTAAAACTGGTTCTATTGGAAATTTGCAAGTTGTATTTTTTTTAAGTTGAGGTATTGTAGCATCTTACGAGATTTTTCCGCCTGCTGATCAAACTTTCCTAATTTTATCATGCAACTAAATGTGCAGTTATAACAAAGACAAAGTTGTTATTTTCCTCTTTGTTGGTAACATTGGAATTTTAATCTCTGTTTACATATCAAGAAGGTATTCCAAAAGCAATTATCTCTCTATCTCATGTGGGTACACGCTTTTGCATCCTTTATCTTTAAATGTAAATATGTGGATGGCTTTATGTAAAGATATAAATGCCGAATAAAAAAACAGACGATTCAAGATTTAATGAGTTCACGATACATGTTAAATTATAATAATTCTAAAAGCCTTAAGAAATTTTGATGAAAGGTTTAATAGTTTAATTGGTGACCTGGCGGTCTAGGGGTAAGGTGTCAGACTTCTATGCTGGCGGCCAGGGTTCAATCCCCGGTCCGGGCACAGATTTATCTTATTACCAAACCCTTCCTTCACCTCTGACAAGACATCTTTTGACTGTGGGGAATGCCAGGCCTCCACCGTGGTTCGGATTCCACGTTAAACTGTAGGTCCTTCATTTCATCTCACAATCACCCTACTATTACACATTAGCGTAAGTGCGTATAACCCGAACGGGTAGTAAGACGCGGTGCTAATAATAATAATAGTTTAATTAGAGTGATAGGTAATCAAATGGGAATTGATAATTTTACTCGCTGTAAAACTTTCATTATTAAATTCTTTGACTTTGAGATTTTCCAGATAACTTTAAAAACAATTTCCAACTAAAAACATTTTGCAGTTTTTCTATTTGAGTGGCAATTTTTCTGTTTGTTACATTGAATCTCATGTTAACACTGCTTTATATAGGTGATACATTTTACTAACACCAAGAAAGAAAAACGCATTTGTTTAATGTTTAGATGCAGAATTAGTCAAGTATTATAATTCCCCCGACTTTAAATTCCTTGAAATTTCTATTTTTTCCTTGACATCAAACAAATCGCTGACTTTTACATGTTTTCCCCGTTTTGAAGCCACCACATTTTTGAATTATTAATATGAAGTTAAGCTTATGGCTGCAAGGAGTTGGTTAAGTTGGTTGATATAGTTCCATAAGTTATACAGATGTTGCTGGTATATTGAGATGAACCTTGAAACTTTACCAAAGTTTTTTTAAATTTCATTACATTATAAAAAAACATGGAAATTAAAAAAAAATGGAAGCAAGACTAAAATGGTGAAATAATAGGTTTTATAAAGAGTGTATACTATAAATTACATTATTTATCAGGCATATTAAGGAGGGGTAGGGGTGGTAAAGGTCGTAGATTCCCAGTTTAGTCAGGTTTGGGGGGAAGGAAAAGAACATATGTTGTGCAGCCGTTTTTAAAAATAAATATTTTATAATTTTCTGTCCAAACAGTTCCAAAAAATTGTACTGGAAAGTAAAAATAAATAAATTACTGAATAAAAGTTTCATATAAACTTTAGATGGGTATTATTATATTTAGAGATACACCACCCAAACTAATCTATTACTCTAAGAAGATACGTATGTTTGGATATATCATATAAATCAGGGTGGCTATAACTACTTTGTTCCAGTTTTAATGGTGGATGATGACTTGGTTTTATTTATTATTGATTAGGGTGACCTGGTGGCCTAGGGGTAAGGTGTCAGACTTCTATGCTGGCGGCCGGGGTTCAATCCTCGGTCCCGGCACAAATTTATCTGATTACCAAACCCTTCCTTCACCTCTGACAAGACATCTTGTGAATGTGAGGAATGCCAGGCCTCCACCGTGGTTCGGATTCCACGTTAAACTGTAGGTCCTTCATTTCATCTCGCAATCACCCTACCATTACACATTAGTGTAAGTGCGTATAACCTGAACGGGTAGTAAGACGCGGTGCTAATAATAATAATAATATTATTGATTACATATAAAAAAGTTTATATCTACTAAAAATAAAGTTTTGTCAGTTATTTAAAAAATTAAAATGTTATTTTTTTAGGTATTATTAACTTTTGTTTTATTGTTTAATTGCAAAATTAATGGAATATTTTATACATATTTTTTAATTCCCTGACTTTTCCTTATATTTAGTTAAATTCCCTGTTTTCCCTGTAATACAAAAATTCCCGGACTTTTCCAGGTTTTCCCTGTCTGTAGCCACCATGCAAATAGACATAAAACCAAGCCAGAAGAAATGTTGAAAATAAAAATATGTTTCTAATGAATAAAAGAAGGTATGTGTAAATTTTGTTGTGGTAACTGATATTTCATTTTGCAAAATATGTTCATACAAATGTTTAAGACTGACTACACAGAGGTGTTCTCTAACAATAGTTACATACAATATTAACTATTTTCACTCTCTTTATGTTTAATAAAAAGAAAGAGACCAGAACATTCCTTACCAAAATAGGAAACTGATATTCCCTGCATTTTTTAACCACCCCTTCGGGTTATATGCCTATGTACTAATTACACTAGTGTGTTAGGAATTAGGATACGCATATGGGTGAAAGGAGAGTGGAAAATTATTTAGGAAAAACCCCCACTCAATCCACCTGACCAGGATCGATCTGTGATCCCCTGGTCTTTAGTAGTCTAGTCTATTGCGAGAGTAGCACCTTTGACCATGTGGTCACCGAAGCAGTTCATTCTCCATGTAGATTGAATATTTTGAGTGTGAATAGAGATAAGCTAGTGGGATTATAATAAATGAGAATAAATGGGTAACATAAGTTAAGTTGTCATTAATTGTAGCTTTTTGATATTATTTTCACAAAAATCCCAGGAAACAAGTTTAAACATAGTTTTAGAAACCACCTTATCCCCTAATTTTTTTCCCGAAGTTTGGAATCCCGCAAAGGCCTAATTTTAATACCAATTAAAATAGTATTTTTTTGGCACATTTATTTTCTAAAGGTATCATGAAAATAATTTTATCCAGGTCCACGAAGCCCTTATTTTGTTCTTTTTAGTAAAAACTAAATCAATTAAGAGTGTATTTTACACACAGTTTAGAAATTCATGTATGAAAATAAATTTAGAATGTTTAGAAAAAAGGGCTTAACTATCAATAAATTATGTGTTGAATTTAATCAATGTAAATTAATGTACACATCAATTTTAAATCAAGACAGGCCTCACTGTGTTTTAATTTTTTTTTAACAAATGTCCCAGAAATTTCCCATTTAAGCTTTCTTGCCTTTTACACGACCACCAGTGAGGGTTAATACAAAACATTTTGTTCCAAACTTTTTAAAGAAAGCATTTTTCTAAGTGCAAAATAGAATACATTAAGTAGATATTTCAAATAAAATGATTGCATGGAGACAAAAGGTTGTTACGGTTAGCTTAAATATCAAAAGTGACATCTTCATAAAATTAAAAGTCAACAACATATTTCATACTATACAAAAGCATTGGAGTAGATCTTGAAACTGTCAACACAGCTTCTTCAAATGGCAAATTGATGATGGAAAGATCTCTCAAAGAAAATAACACTTCTCCAAAAAAGGAACAGTTGTGCACATCAGAAGAAAACATGATGGATCACATTAGTAGAGAAGAGTGCAGGTTGGATTACATCATGTACCAAAACAGAACAAGGCTCTTACACTCAAGGTTGTTTGAATGTGAAACCTGTTATCGACTCCCAATTTATTGCCAGGCATCTCTCTCTTATAAGCAATAGCACAAAAAAAAAAAAAAAAA
>CABFOW010000807.1:23998-37528 GCA_902141385.1 Timema californicum | reverse complement strand
TCTCGTATCCACACAAGCTTAAAGTTTAATTTGGTTCATTTATACTTCAATCGAGTCTTTATTTGTACTATCTATTCACCTTGATTGCATATTCATGACAAAGTTTGTTATTTTGCTAATGTGAACCAATTAACATTAAATTAATTTGTGGATTAGATTAAAAACGATTGTAGCTAATTTATGAAAGTCATAATTACAAAAAATAGACCAAGAAAAGTATGTTTTTTTTAAAAATTGGAATATTTCGAGTGAAAAAATAAAGTCAATAATATAGGTTTGAGATAAATCGGGAATAATATAACAAAAATTGGGCTTGTATCCCCATTATTCTACCGTATTGGTCCTTCATTTGAGATGAACAATTATTATGTTGGTACATTAACTAGAAAAGATGGGGAACCCCTACTATGGATAACTACAAAAGGTGGCAGCATCTCACTTTAGTCTATAGTGGTATTTTATTCATTTAGTTAATGTTTTTTAACACAGTGTGAAATAACCTTGTAATTCAAACTATTTATTCTCATAGCTATTGTTTAAGTTGTTCATTTTTTTTAGTCAAATACAAACATAGTTAGGTACAAAATTAAGTTTTTTGCAGTTATGTTTTGAAACATAGAATAAAAAGTGTTACTCAGGCCTATAAAATATTTCATAAACTCAGAATAGAAAACAAATAAAAAATAATCACAGGTTGAATAAGTGATAAAGCAAAGAATTTAAATGTACGACTGACCTTGAACTCCCCAGCCATAGGGTGGTCCACTTTTTCGAAGCCAGACCTGTCGAGCCTCCTCATAATGTCAGATAGCCTCTGGTGGTCCTCTGCCTCCCTCTTGGCCTGGTTAACGTGATTTAGGATTTCCTTACTGCGCTCGAGCGCCCGTTGGACCCCGCTCAGCTCCTCAGTACCCTCTTCCGTGTGCTTCGCTAGGTTCTCAAACAGCAGGGGGTATTTCGTTAACCTAGACAACATTCAATCAGCTAGAGAGTATGCAGATAAAGCAGCTTAAATTAACTCCCCTTTAAGTAACCATAAGAGAGAGAGAATGTGTGTGTGTGTGTGTGTATCACATCTTAGCAAGCATTCAAATTGTTCACATACATTAATTATGCTAATGTATTAAGGATGAGAAAGGTATAATATAGAGTAAATGTACCCACATTTGCATGTAGAGAGCATATAGGAAAACCACCCTCAGTACACTAAGCTGAAATTTGAAACCCAATCTACCAGTCACCAGCAGTGTCTAACGTGGGAGTGGTGTGCTAGACTATGTGACCACCGAAAGGAGTTCAGAGAAACACTGCTTGCACGTGTTTCTTTAGACAATATACCCATTGTTTAACCTGAGGGGTAGAAAGCTTCCCTTGACCAACTTTACTATGGCCCTAACTTATAAGCTGCACCGTAGTCTGCTACCTTTCAGGGTGAATTAAATGTATATTTACTTGTGTCTGATCGAATTATAGGAAAAGTAACCAAAAACATTGTAATAATGTTTCTCAAACGATTGTTTATAATTAATACTAAACAAAGTTAACTTTTCCATGTTAAGCGTTGTACAATAATACAAATCATTTAATAAGTCAAGTAGATTATAGAAATATAATTGCCTAAGAGAAATTCCCTTAGAATGTGAGGAAGTGCTGTATAGGGTATACTTTACACCCATATATATAAATACAGTAGAAACATGGACAATGAATGTAGGAGAAACTAGGAAATTGGAGGACACGGGAATTAAGTTTGTGAGGGATACGTTATGTTAACCATCACGAGGAGAGAAAAGATGCAAAGTTTGAAAGAATAAAATTTTGTTTTACATTAAAATGACCAATGTGGATGTCAATTTGTTTTAAAAAGTTTATTTGAGCTGAATGGGGGAAATTTATGCCTTTTTATGCTACCAAGTGTTTCAGTGAGAAAAGAAAATGGAGAGTGGGTATATAAGATATGGGATCGAAGCAGTGTGTTTAGTTATTCAGTTCATTTTTTTCCCCTGTGCTAAGGTCTATTATTTAAAGCTTGCAGTTAAATCTTCCAAATTCAATAATTTCCTAGTATTTTTTCGTATGAAAATTCACTTTGCAAATTTTGCATGTCCCTATTCATGATATATATCCTGGTACATTCCCAACAGATTGATGTGTGCATCTATAGTGACAGGTTAAATCAAAGAGGAAAAAGAATCTAGTTTATTACTAAAGTGATTATAAGTTTTTAAAACGAGTTTTCAACTTCAAATACCCGTGTCAGTGCCCCCTTGGATAAATTAGTGTTTCTAGATTCTTAATGAAACAAAACCTTTAAATTAAAAGCCATTTGATAACGTGCAACAATTATACTTTAAACATTACATTTACTTTCATGCAGCTTAATGGATTCTTTAGTAAATTTTTAAATTCCATCAATAAAATCAAAATCATGACATCATTTACAACCATAATTTGTATAAAGCTCTGAAATTAAACATACTCAAACAAAGTACAGACTTGACTAAAGCTAATGTATGTACAGTTAATTGTACACGACTAGAGAAGCTTAAGACGGTGGAAAATAATGATCCTCAGTTTTGAATATAGCCCCATCAACCAACACATCCGTACATCTTAAAAATTACACATAGACACTGGAATTTAACCCTAAGGCAAGGGCCCCAGTTCAATTCATGTGTCTAGGTGTGGTTTTTTTAAATTTATAAATGTAGTGACTGCTTTTAATATAGATATCAAAATATTTTACAAAAGCCCGGTGATTAATTTTGCGTGGACATAGATGAGCTCCCCACCTCTGCATGCCGGTAGGTATGATGTCTTTCAGTTGGAGCCGCCTACAGAGAGGGTTGCCCTCTGCGTCTGTCAGGAAGTTGTTGAGCTTGGCGTCTTTTCTCCGCCGCTCCTTCAATAGCTCTAAGGCTATCTGCTGCCGCGCACAGAATGTTGCGGCCGCTCTTTGGAATTCCTCGCCTGCAGGACCATCAAACTAAAACACCAATCCAGCAATCAAAATCAAAAATGAAACCAGCAAAAGTCAATTTTAACAGAAGTGGGGTAAGTCCACTTTTTAAATTCCAATTGAAGATGCATCGAATAATATGAGATATTTCTGTAAATGAATCAAAGTTTAATATTTTAAAAAAATGTTAAAATATTTGATAAAAAGTATACTTAATATAATTATATAAATTTACTTAATGACAATTTTACTATGTGCACAGGTATACTTCTACACAACCCTAAAATAATATGTGATAGTATTGGGCTAGTTCGGATGACTTAGTAACCACACAAATGGTGGGCAGAGCCAAAGGTCTAGAGTTTGATTTTTAAATCCTGGTTTCGACATTGATTAAAATAAACTCTTGATATACAGTATAAAAAAGATAAGTGTCCTTTGTCAGGATGTTTACCATATTACATAAATTGTAATTCATGAACTTATCATTACCTAGACATATTCAAGACATTAAAATATAAGATAAAAAAAGGGCAGGGGAAGAGAAAAAGAGAAAGACTGCAGACTCACAACCTTTACATTACTAAAGATGTTCCCTCTTACATTCTTTATTTCTTATTTTATTTTATGTCTTGTATATTTAAGCTAATTTTGAATTATGTATAAAATAATTACTATTTTTACGTGAATAATTAGCTTAGCTCACAAAAATTCCTAGCATGAATGCTTATTTCCAAACTCTTTAATTAGTTTGATAACAAAAAACTAATTTCATAACGTTCTCATGTCATACTGACACCTGTTAGTAGAGGCATCAAAAGGGTTACCAAGAGCTTAATCCAAGATGTAAAAATCAGAGTGGGTTAGATAAAATGCACCTGCATTGGTGTGGAGTGTGAGAAAACGAGTGACATGTGTCATACAAAACACCCTTGGCTGGTATTCAAACCCTGACCAAGTGCAAGCACGGGTAGTTTCTCACCATGCCGAACAAGAGGTCCGCCACCTCGGTGACAACGTGGCTCTCCCGCCTCTTGCTCTTCATCTTGTTGTTGAACTGACTGTGAATGTCCAGCATCTGATCCAGATTGGAGAAGAGCAGTTGGATGTGGTCAGAGGGCAGCACCTGGTTGTCCAGCATGGGTCGGTAAAACACCTGGTCCAGCACCTTCAGGTGACGCACATGCGACCGCTCAGAGTGGAACAGTTCTGGAACAAGGTGACATACCATTATTTACACAACACTTTAAAACAATAAATTAACAAGGTTAGACTTTGTACACATCATTTATCTTGAATGGCTTAAGGGTCACCTGGTTTTCCTCAAAGAGGTATAAAATTTTACAGAGACATGTGCATAACATTATCCAGGTTCTAAATTTGCCATAATCCAGAGGAACACACAATTTAATGTTGCAGAAAAAGAAATTTATAAATTAATTGTGGATTTTGGAACTTGTTAAACATGTGTAATTTTTAAACACCATTATTTAAAAATTATAAAAAGACAGTGTATTAATATATTTTCCTATCTTAGGTGGGAGGGGTTTAAGGTTATATAAGTTTAGAGCTATAATATAAAGATCAATAAATTTACTCCCCTGTGAAACTGAATAAATCCTGCAAAGAAGGCCTTCAGTTTAATCAAAATAATATTCTTTTACTATAAAACTAATACAAAAGAAGATTTTTTTTTATAAAATCCTTTAATAATCTAATAAACAATTGAGAGTTTAATAAAACAAGGTGCATTATTGGTTTCAAAAGTTTGGGTTAAGAAAATTACATAAAAAGAACACAGACAATGAGCCAGTTTTCTAGCTATATTTAGTACGCCTCATATGGTTTGCGTTAGATCACTCATCACATAGACAAGGGTGTTATTTGGAATACGGGTGAGATTAAAATTGTGTTAATGCAAAGAGGTTGAGGCACAGGAATAAAATAAGTCAGTGTAGTCTAGGTAGCTATATCCTGATTTTGGTAGGAAATTTGTTCTGAGAGTTTTTAATTATTTTATTTTCATAATCATACTTTGTAGTAGTATTTTGGTGGATAGAAGGGAGAAGGCTTTCATGAGCACTAGTAGGAAGTTCTGGAAGGCCCTTTATCCCACCAAAATACTATTGAAAAGTAGGATTCTGGTATCAAATAAGACCTTACATAACAAGCTTTCTACCAAAATCATGGTATAGCTTATCTGACAAGTTTTAAGTCATTAGTAAACAAGAGTTTAGTAACAAAAACTTACCATTGATAACATCCTGTCTCTTTTTCTCTTTGTCGCTGAGGTTCTTGAGATCGACACCTCTAGGACCCCAGTCAGGTGGGTCGGGCTCAGCCTCCAAGTCACTGTCGTACAGTGCCCCACTGCTGTTGGGGGTTAAGGTTACTGTGACAGCCTCCTGGGTACGAGGACCTGTCACCATCTCCAAGGAGTTGCTCGGGCTGTCCAAACTCCTGTATAGATACAGGTAAAATAGTATCTACAGTCACACCCACATCGGTGGCAGCATGGGTCAAGGTGTCACTCTCACTATAGACTTCGGGTTTTGAATCCCTATTTAGGGTGGCAGAGAAATTCCTTTTTCAAATTCCCTGAATTTTCCAGGCTTTTCATAGACATTTTTTAAATTTTCCCTGATCATGTTTTACCCGTTTATATATATATATATATATATATATATCCGTTGGCCACTTAGTATAGATCAATCTTCAATGGCACCCATTTTTGCACTGATATTAATTATCAGTGACCTGCACTGATATTAATTATCAGTGACCTGCACTGGTGAGCACGTCGACAAAGGTGTCAGTCCCAAAAATGGGGAGCTCCAGGCTCAAATGCACGTAATTGTTAAGATTAACAAGGAACGAATCAGAACAATGACGATAGACAATATTGTTGTTGCTTTTTTCTATGTTCATTACTCATGCAAGTGAATACGTGATGAAATACTTGATTGGATATTATCTCGTGAATTTGATTGAGCCCTCCTGTTCCATTTAAACCTAAACAAAGTTTACACACATGTGCATTAAATGACCTTTGTTCAGGTTAAGAAAATAATCAAAGCAGCACAAAGTGTCTAAAGGTTATTATTAGTTCACTTTATCTGTGATTGCCAGAATATACAATAATGGAAATGGCTTAACAAAACAAAAAAAAAACTAATGTTTCTCTTGTTTTGATAAAATAGTGATAATGCCTAATTTTCCCTGTTTCATGGTCAAATTCCCTGACTTTTTCCTGATTTTTCTTAGCTTTCAAATTCCCCAACTATTTCAGGTTTTCCCCCTTTTCTAGGTTTGTGGCCACCCTGCAGTTGTGTGTACTGGGGGTATTTTTTCCTAAATGGTCTTTCACTTTCACTCCAAGCAAATGCGAGTACACTTAATCTAAATTTAACCTTCCTTATCACTAACACATTAGTGCCATTAATAGGCTTGCATACGTCTGTGGCCCGAATTAAAATATTTAGCTAAGATAAAACTCATTTAACTATGATATTTAAAGGTGTCTCCAAGTTGAATTCAACCCTTTTTAACAAGCTAATTTAATTTGCAGAAACCTTTTCTTAAATACATGTACACATGAAACATTTAAAAATAGAATATAAAGACATTTTAATTTTTAAGAACTAGTTAAATATTATCGGAGAATAATTTTTTACAACAAGAAAAGATTATAGCCGAAAATTATTCCAATTGAGTAAGATAGCAGAAAGTTTGATTTTTCCTTTTTAGCTGTAAAAATAAAAGGTTAATGCACTAATAGTAACCCACACTTTTCCTAAGAAATAGGATCAAATGCTTTAAAGCCTAGCTAGATGTTTCATTATATTACTGCTGTTCAGGTTACACACGTTTGTAATAATTACACTAATGAACTAGGAATGAAGGGGGTTGAAATTTGAGGTCATGTACTCACATTCGTATGGAGGGATAATAGAAAAAACATTTTTGAAAGACCAACACAACCCAATACACCCAACCAGGATTCTAACTCCAATCTCCCCGTCATCGGCGGTCTAGTCTATTGCGAGAGTGACACCTTAGACCATGCAGCCACCGGGGCAGTGTATTTAGATGTGTATATATATTAGAAAATTAAAAAGTGTATATACATATATATTAGAAAATTAAAAAATGTATATATATATTAGAAAATTAAAAAAATATATATATATATTTTTTTTTTTTTAATTTTCTAATACATCAGATATGAAACATACAAATAATTATGCAAGCAACAATTCTTTCCAACAAACNATATATATATTAGAAAATTAAAAAAAAAAATATATATATATATATATATTTTTTAATTTTCTAATACATCAGATATGAAACATACAAATAATTATGCAAGCAACAATTCTTTCCAACAAACTTTTTCAATAGTAATATTAAGTTGAATGTAAACTTAAGAACAATGTGAAACTCCTGTTAAAATGTTTACAATGTAATACTAAAACTTATTGGAGTTTCACAAACGCAAAACAAGTTTACTTTAAGGAATGTTACATAATATTGATATTGAAATAAGAACTTTATAACTTTTCAAATCTCACAGAATTTATTGATTAGAGTAGGGGGCACTGAGCAAAACTTGGTGGACTCTAATTAACAGCCGTTTTATATTTTGAACTTGCTTTGTTCTTAAACAGGTTTGCCTACCTTGTGGATAAACTGGAATTTGATGAGCTTCCTGAATTCGTGTTGTATGAAAGCCCTTGGTTATCCAAGTCGACATCACTGAAAATGAACAAAATAGAAACAATTTTAATAGAAGGTGACAAAAAAAAATACAACAAAACATTAAACATTGCTTAGCATTCATTAATAATTAATACAGTTTAAACTTTTTTTTATAATTATATGTCCATAAGACTGAATATGTTGGGTAGCAAGAGTAAACAACTTCACAAAACACAAACACCCTGGAGAAGCACAAACAACTTATGTTAGGGAAATAAATAAATAACAATAATAAAAAAACGAATTTAAGAAAACAAGAAAGATGAAAGAAAAATTATATAATTTACAGTGAATTAATTTTACTCTCCCCAACCCCTTTTCTAATAGTTAAGGTAAAACATTAAATATTATTCAAACTACTAAAAATATATAATTTTCTACTTAGAAAACTCCACACAACACCTATGATTGACAGTTTTATAAATTAACACAGCACCACTTATAAGATGATATATAACTAAATTAGTATTGAGCAGCATGGCAGTGATTACACTCAAATATGAATACAATAAAAACCAAAATATAATATAATTTAATCTTAGATCTATTTTAAGTACTTTTTTTTTAATATTACAAGAAAAATTCACAAGCAATTACAGCTAATGAAAGAACAAAAATCTTCATTCAATAAAGATAGTAATGTTATTTATCACATGGTATTTGTTGAAGTATAGGCATGTTTTTTTTATCACCGCATCTTACTACCTGTTCAGGTTATAAGCATATATGATAGTTACTGTAATGGAGTAAGGATGGGGAAGGAAACATTTAGAGGCAGAGACATGTTAAAACAATTCCATCAACTATTTCAAATATAGCAATAATAGCAGTCTAAAGCAGACTGACAGCACTTTAGCTCTAGAATAAATAATGAGTAATTCAGATCTCCCATCTCTCGTGCGGTCCCATTAGTGGGCTGGGTTTATCCTTCCCCTCTCTACCCCCTTCTGCTCATTTTTATCTGAGCGAGCCAGGCAGAACATTGATCAGCACACACACACACAAACAACCCCTACCTCCCTGCCAACTGTATCTAGGTCAGTTTTTTTAGGGGAAGGCGTGTCACTGTCAACACTTGCGATCTACACCAACTATAAAGTACCAACAGCACAATATCACATTGGATTCTCTACATTCTAGGGGTAGTGCTGCATGGTCATATTATTATTATTATTATTATTATTATTATTATTATCACCGCGCCTTACTACCCGTTCGGGTTATACACACTTACGCTAATGTGTAATGGTATAGGGTGATTGTGAGATGAAATGGAGGACCTACAGCTTAACGTGGGATCCGAACCACGGTGGAGGCCTGGCATTCCACACATTTACAAGTTGTGATTAATAAACGTCTTGTCAGAGGTGAAGGAAAGGTTTGGTAATCAGATAAATCTGTGCTGGGAACGAGGATTGAACCTCAGACCCCCAGCACAGAAGTCCGACACCTTACCCCTAGACCACCCGATACAAGCTGTCAAGAGTCTGCGGACACTCTACTCTTCACCTGTACTCTGTCGCACACGAGTTTAAAAACACAAATTGAAAAACCTAGCTCATATGAAACAAGCTAGGTATGGAAGACTAAATTTGAGAGGGATTCGGTGGAAATATTGGAACCCCTTCTCGAAGTTTTACATGTCATCTTGGGTTAAAGACTAGTCACTACCGGAATAAAATCAAACATAAAATAAAACAAAAAAATACATGGAGTCAACTCACAATCGAGCTATACCGAATGAAGGGCTGCCATATGGTGGCGAATAGTGCCGACTTCTTCAAATAGAGGGTGTCAAATGGTCAGCACAACGAACCCTCCGGCTGTTAATCTCGGTTTTCTAGACTGGAGCCGCCACTTTCTACATTCAAGTGGCTCCTAATTTGTCTTTACGAAGCTGAGTTGACCGCGTTTCAGGCCCATTACTTCGCAGAAAAATCTGAAAGCGGCGGGAATCGACCCCGGTACCTCTGTAACTAACTAACGACCATTAAATCCCAAAGGCAGTTTAAAAAAAATATCAAATAAACCATGTTTTTGCGTAATGTTTCAGATTTACGATACAGCAGGGCTCCCTCCAGGCCCATAACTTTTCAAAACTCGTAATGGAAATACCAGGCGGGATTGAAAAGGGTGCTAGGGGTGTTTAAACAATGCCGTTCACCCCTCGGAGAACCATAGGAAATGGAATCCTCCCCTGGCCCGACTGACATTTAGCGCGGAGCGATGCAAAGCGGGTGGAGAGCGGGAGGGAGGGTGACTTCAAGTGGCCATTGTTTCACACATACACGTGCAAACAACTCACACATTCCATTAAACGCATCGTTATGAAGGCCGGTCAGCCGATAATACCTTGACAGGTGCGTATTATTTAGATTTAGGAAATGGAAGTCGCCACAAATGCTCTAACATGTCTTTATTTCTGTCTAACAATATTGAATACAAAACAGTTAAAGGTCAATCTCACAAGACTTATATTGTATTTTAAGTGAAAATCAAGCTATGAAATGTGTGTGTCAGCTAGTTAAATATTCAACAAAAAAATTGGTAAAAAAGCTAAAAGATGACCCGCTTAGGTGCAGAATGGTCTAAAATAGTGTTTCACAATTTTTTTGGATCATAACTCCAATTTTTGTTTCCTCGGCTTAGCGGCCCGAATGGCCTTTCATTACATTTCATACTATTTTCATATTAGTGTTTATTGAATTAATCTAATTGCATAGTTTAAATAACAAATACCATATTATTTCAATAACTTTATAATCACACAAAATGTAAAACACAATTTTTAATGGAATTGTGGAGATTTATCTGAGTTTTTATTTTCTATCGATATATTTTATCAGNTGATTTGCTGAAGGTGACTTGGAGGTTGGGATTCGAATCCAAGCTGGATTTATTATTTATTTCACCATGTTTCACTAACCGTTAAGGTTATAACACTTATATTAATAATTGCGCTAATATGGTAGGAATTAGTCAGATATTTATAGTAAATGTACCTGCATTTGCGTGTGGGTGAGTGGGAAATCATTTAGGAAAAAACCCAGCCTCAATACAACCGAATGGGATTCAAACCCCGAATTGCCGTCATCGGTACGAGAATGATGTTTTACGCAAGCGATCAGCCCCTTAGACAATCTGCTTCGGTGGTCGCATAGTCTAAGGCGTAACTATTGTGTTAAATCAGATTGCCGATGAGAGAGAGATCAGGTTAATCCCGGTCGGTTGTACTGAAGGTTTAAAAAAATGGTTTTCCACTCTTTCTCAATGAAAATGCGTGTTCATTTCATCTAAATTCAACCTTACGCATCACTAACTCACTAGCGTAAATAGTAAATATGCGTATAACCTGAAAAGGTAGTTAAGGTTCAATTACACAGAGCGAGATCGCTAGCTACTCGCTGGCTTGTAAGTTGTAAGCTCGTGCGCGGGTAAAGTTTGCTTCAACAAGCTCAGCGAGTGTCGATCACACTGAGCTACCAAACTCGCCCACTCGCTCAGTAGGATTGTTTCTGGAAAGTTGTTTTCCTTGTTAATCAAAATATCTGGAATGAAGTGGAACAGCAACAATATTGTAGACTTTTTGTGAATCTATGAACAATATCCTGTGCTGAAGAACATCAAACATCGTGACTTTATCAATGTGAATCTTAGGGATGTGGTTTTTAAAAACATGTGTGAAGAGATTGAAAAAGAAGGTTTGCTCAAGGGGGTGAACGAAAAGCAGCTCAAAGCAAAAATTAAAATTTTGAAAGACGTCTACCGACAAGAACTAGCAAAAATAGAAAGAAGCAGAAAAAGTATTATAAGGGCAACAATAACAATTCCCGCACGAACCACTTCTCTAGACATTTCGGATAATACTAGTTTACTATCTGCACTTATTACACACGGCGAGTTTACTAGCCAGAGAGCAAACTAGCTTGTCAGTAGTGTGTAAGTCGCCCGGTGTTAAACTTTACTCGCTGGGGGAGAGCTAGCGACGAGTTTACTAGCCAGAGAGTAAACTAGCTAGCGAGTAGAGTGTAAAGTCGCTCAGTGTTCAACTTTACTCGCTGGGGTAAAACGAGCAGGTACAGTAGCCCCATGGCTTCTTTGGTGCTGACTGACAGCTTTGAAAAGTTACCAGACCAAATTATGTATCCCTACGAAGAACCATATGATCTGTAAAAACATGTGTTTAGCAGCTGTCACAAGTGACAGCTGTGAGCTGTCAGTCAGCACCAAAGAAGCCACGGGGCTACTGTAGTAATCTCCCCCTGTGTAAATTTACCTTTAATGAATGTGGAAACAAAAAATTGAGACCTTCATGCAACCCCGGTTTTGGAAACCACTGGGCCACTACCCCATTAGAGTAATTATTGTATAATATACATATAACCTTAACAGGTAGAAGGACGCGGGGATGAAAAAAAAAACAAAGCATAGCTCTAAGAAACATATTCAACTAGAACTTTCTGTTAAATATTTTTCATTTATTTGAAGAATTTAACATTCACTTTCTGGAACGATTAATTATATCAGCCCACGAAAATTTCTATGAGCGAGAGCGAAAGGGCCTGCCGATTTAGCCGTGAAATTTATTTTCACCTACCTTCCAGGGTTCTTTTACAAACCACAATCAACATGGGACCGACGGTTTTACTTCCCCTCCGAAGTCGTATCGCCCAAGGAAAAAATCCGTTAAACTTGGTTGAGTGTGAATCCACGTACTCTGGGCCCCGAGGCGAGCAATTTACCCAAATATCAGCGAGATCGCCAAGTTATAACTCAAAATTGACACCATCTGTTAAATATGTAGGATTCAGAACCTACCTATACTCCATTCACGGTAGAGTTACTCTCTGAAAGGTTTTTTCCTACCAATATCCTACTATATAATAGAGTTATGGTAGGGAAAAAGGCCTTTCAGAAAACGATTCTGTTCAGCGTAGGAATATATATATATATATATACACACACACATACGAAAATAGACCTAGCATATTTTTTAACTGATAAATAAGGATTTCCTCCTGGGATGCGACTATACCTGGTCAATATAGCTGGGTGTACATTGTACGCGGATACGACTGCAGATATAGATCTTGGTGAGAGGAGGATTGGATCGATGCGGGCCGAGTTCGAGAAGAGAAGCTACCGAGGGATTGACGTTATAAACTACTGTCCGCCTTCATGGCCAGGACTCGATAATAAGGCCACACAGCCTGGTGCAACTAGTCTGCAATCTACGTCTCAGGGATGGCGAACGTTTCATTTGAAACGAGATTTCAAAAATAGACTCCAAACATCAGTAGGCTTTAATATGATCATTCGTAAAGTGACGTTGAAATATATCATTGCGAGCTTTAATAATATAGTTTTTTACCAGCATGGCTTCTAACTATCCGTCCGGGTTACACGATTATGTACTAATTACGCGAAGTGTACCCGCATTTGCGCAGAGGTAGTGGAGAAACCATTTAGGGAAAACCAGCCTCTACACGTGACCAGGATTCGAACTCCTTTGTCCCCATCATCAGCAGTCCGGTCTGTTGCAAGACTGACGCCCTAGATCATACGGCAACTGAAGCAAGTAATAAAACAGTAGAAATAGATAATATTTCCTCATAAAACAGTTTAGTTTTTTATATAGTTAACACAATTCCAAACATGTCCACGTAGGAAATTTTTCCTATTATTTTATGTCCAGACATATTTAAAATGGCCCCCTGACATTTAAAGGCACAATAATGTGAAGCTCTATTCTTACCTTTAGGAGACCCAAGGAGACATCTAAACTGACTCAGACGCCCCCCCCCCCCCCC
>CABFOW010000807.1:0-23945 GCA_902141385.1 Timema californicum | reverse complement strand
CCCTCAAACTGTGTTCCGCAGCTTTCACATCAAGAGTGAATCATGTCATCATTTCACAGGGAAATTATCTATAAGTATTTTCATTAATGGTGAAAACATGAACACTATCTTTTTCTTTCAACATAAGATCTGGGTTACGTAGCACTGTTATGTACCCATAGCCGAAAGTTTATCAGAGGTGAAATGTGGGTTCCCACTTTCACAGTGATTAATTAATGGCTGGGGGCTGGATGTTGTGTCTGTTCCAAGATTTAAGTTAGTTTATAAGTCGTGTGCTGATATAATCAGTCGGTTCAGAAAGTGCTAGTTAAATACTGTACCTCAAATAATCGAAGAATGAAAACTATACCACTTAGATTTCAGTGTATTAAAAAAATCAACAGCTGAAATAGGCATCTTAATCAACGGCTTTTTATAGAGCGAAATCTATCCATTTTACCTACCACAAATCAGGATCTCTATGGATGGCCGCTAAGCAGTGGTGATGCGCTCAGTAATGCGCCTACCGCGTTTTATTGTTTTTGGCATTTTTGTGTGGAAAAAGACTTAACTGAAATTAACAGTTCACTGTTGTAAAAAAAGAACTGTAAGGAACATTCAACAAAATTTAAATTGTTGCATAGACAGTTATCAAAACCTGTAATAGATTTTTAAGACTTGTTATAAAACTTTGATAAAAACATGTTTGAAACAACCACGGACATATCGTGAAAGATTTCCAACAATATTTAAAATAAAGACGTCAACGCTAAGTGGTAGGCACATCTTTAATGCCTACTATAACTTCCCAGGAGTTCCTGCCTCACGATTGTTTTATATATTTGACGTCCATGCTCGCCGGCCATTTTCCCGTCTATAGACATAGCGTTACTTTTAAAGGGACCATCTCGGTATGCGAGAAATCGCTGTGCAGACGTTCGGCTATGATTCAATATTTAATTCTACGTACGATGCGTGATTTCATAATAAGTTTAACGCCAGAATAAATCCGAACGATTCCAACAGGTCTCATTTTCCTGAACAACCCTATAGTTTGAGATTTATTAGCAGAAATAAATGTGTGAAAATGTTACATTGGCTCATTTTCAACTGTGAAACTAACTGAGACAGTGGTCTTGAAAAAACAACAACTGAGATCTAACCTTTCTCTAACAAATACAGTATATTTTTGATAGGTTTATAACGGAGAATTTTAAGATATTAGAGAGCTAGAGGCGAGCTTTCCTCTTTACCTTGAGATAAGAAGTTCCGTGGTTTTTTCTTTACCCTCTTTCTTATTGACATGACAAAGGGTGGTTGCAGGTGAAGGGTGAAAGCTCATACATAATAGAGAAGTAGTTTCAGAAAACTACACAGAACAATGTATTTTAAGCCTGTGGCCTGAGAGCGATGGTAATGTATTGTCTTGCCACGGTAGTCCCAGGAGTTGACAGCCCAATTTGAAGTACACGCTACTAAAACAACATAAGCGACTCCCCTTAAAGTTAGAGCAGTAAACAAAAAATAATTACTAGAGAAAGTTTAGAATTACCATCCAAATTTCCAAGAAAGAACCTTTTAAAATTTAGAAAATACAAACGTATTTTATTGCGGCTGGAATTAATATTTGACTGTATTGTTAGTGTTATTTAATATGAATTGATAATATCTATATCAAAAAGTGACAGGTGAAGATCAGATGACTTGACGTATAAATACGTGAAAGTAGATATCTAATTGGAAGAAGGGTTACTTTAAGGCGCTAGCCTTGACAATTAGACTGTACACGTAAAAGATTCGAGTTTAGGCGAAAATACTGCCCGCTGCACACAGACACATTGCGAGCCAGTCTTCCAATAAGGAGCCGCCGATTGAGAAGAGTTTGGTACGGGAGCTTCATTTGGGCTTAAAGATTTAATTCTTGCAGGCCTATTTACAGTTCACAGAAATATATCATTATTTTGGTAGTAAAGTCGTTCTGGAAGGCCTCTTGTGTTCTAGAATCCTATTGAATTATAGTATTTTTGTAGTATAAAAGGCCTTCAATAACACACTTCCTATTAATGTTCGGAAAGGCCTTTTATCGTACCAAAATACTACTGTCAGGTAGGATTCTTGTACCAAGCAAGGTATTCCAGAACCGGGTTCCTACCAAAATAAGGGTATAAAAAGTAATTAAAACAACATATTGACTCTGGCTTCTAAGAATATGTTATTATAGCATGGCTATATTAATGAACTATACTAATGTCGCTTACGGGGTCAGCTTCTGTAAACGAGAAATTGCCGTGCAGACGTCCAACTTTAACGCAATATTTAATTCCAAGATGGGTTATTTCAAACTATGGTTGACGCCAAAATAAAGTCGGAAGTCCACAACAGCCCTACAGTTCGAGTTTGATTAAGGTGCAGTAGAAGGGAGCGCGAGTGATTTTAGAGTTTTTATAACATATTTCTTTGGCCAAAATAAATAAAATATTTCTCCAATAGCAACATAAAATTTAGTTTTCTGCACATGCTAATATCAACAGATCTTGAATATCTGTCAAGGGAGTCCTGGAATTTTGTCAACACATTTTAAATAAAGAGAAAAAGTTTTGACTAAATTCTAGGACACTCGACAGATATTCAAGATCTGTTGATATTAGCATGTGCAGAAAACTAAACTATGTTGCTACTGGAGAAATATTTGATTTATCTTTGCCCAACAAAATTATATCCTATAAAAACTGTAGAGATACTTGCACTCCCTTCCGCTGCACCTTAATAGAAGAAAATCTGTGAAAATATAACACTTGCTCATTTTCACCGATTAATCATATTTGCGGAACTATGTGACTAGGATTGATTAAAAAGGGCTCTAGATCTAGCCTCTTTCTTAACAAAATATGGTAATTTTTTAAAGTCTAACAACATATATTTTTTAGGATAATTGCGCACTATCAGCGAGCCTAACTTTTTACCTTGAGATAAGAAGTTTCAAAGTTTTATTTCCTCTATTTATAACTGACAATACAAAGAGTGGTTGTAGGTGAAGGGCGAAAGAAAATAGAGTAGTAGTTCCAGAAAATGACAAACCATTGCATTTTAAGCCGTGTGTGTGGGGCCTGGCAGTGATTGTGGATTAAGGACGAGTAAGGTTGCAACAAGAGAAAGTGTAATCACATTCGCGTGGAGCGATAGTGGAAAAACATTTAGAAAGCCACCTCAGTTCACCCGACCGGGATTCGAACCAGTCTTCCTGCCATCGGGAGTCTAGTATAACATAAGAGTGACGCCTTGGACCATACGGCCACCAGAGCCGGTGGTATTATATCTCGACTTATCACAACTTCACCGAATGACGTCTTTAATCTTATATTTTAAAAAAAAGTTAGTAAATGTGGATATTTGGTTTTTGTTTCGAGTAGTTTCAACAACTGGGTCGTTTCAAATATTAATCCAGAAGGATATATAGGATCGTTAAATGACTTGTGATATTCAAACCTAAATTTCTAAATCACAGGAAATATGGTTAATTGCGAGCCTGACACCTTATTCCCCGTGACCCTCGATGAGGGGTCTTAACCTTTTTATTAGTGGCAATATGGCCTGGCGTATAGTGGTTAGTCGTGTTCTTGTCTTGACGCTAAGTAGCAAAGGCGAGGTTTTTACGTCCCCCAACACCCAAACAGATTCAAAAAAACAAGACCACTTCAAAAAGAGGACACGTGGCAGCCGCCAAGCGTTCAAATACACGATGGATAGAGGAATGTAGTGTAATAAATAATATTCTCAAGTTGATCTCTAGGCAAAGATAAATCATCCCCTAAAGTACACAACACTGACGCATTTGACTCCCCCACTTCTCACTAAAGTTATTTTCGGCTCATCGGGCTACTTCTGTATGGACATGACAGGGTTGAAACGGACGCGCCCAAGTTATTTATTAACCTCCCTCACGCGGGAATCGAGCACGTGACACGTGACCAGTCCACCAAATAGAGGCGTAGGTGTACTGAGCACTATTTTTGACCCCAGGCTTCCACAAACATCCACCTCCACTTCTCCCAAGGTGGATNCCGCTACCTCAGTTAGACCCACCCCCAAAGGTGGATTGGGCACCGCTACCTCAGTTAGACCCACCCCAAAGGTGGATTGGGCACCGCTACCTCAGTTAGATCCACCCCCAAAGGTGGATTGGGCACCGCTACCTCAGCTAGATCCACCCCCAAAGGTGGATTGGGCACCGCTACCTCAGTAAGATCCACCCCCAAAGGTGGATTGGGCACTGCTACCTCAGTAAGATCCACCCCCAAAGGTGGATTGGGCACTGCTACCTCAGTAAGATCCACCTCCAAAGATGGATTGGGCACCGCTACCTCAGTTAGATCCACCTCCAAAGGTGGATTGGGCACCGCTACCTCAGTAAGATCCACCTCCAAAGATGGATTGGGCACCGCTACCTCAGTTAGATCCATCCCAAAGGTGGATTGGGCATCGCTACCTCAGTAAGATCCACCCCCAAAGGTGGATTGGGCACTGCTACCTCAGTAAGATCCACCTCCAAAGGTGGATTGGGCACTGCTACCTCAGTAAGATCCACCTCCAAAGATGGATAGGGCACTCACTCAACCTTAGTAGAATTACCTTCTCAAGGTGGATTGAGCACCGCTACCTTGTATACAATTTCCCTCCCAAGGTAGATTGAAAACTGCCGGCTTCATAACAAAAAATAAGAAAATATAACAATTGTAACAATTAATAAAAATCTATACATTATCTTAGAAGGGTTGTTGAAAATATTAATACAAACATTTCATTCGTTCTCGAGAAAACTGATATTTCCAAACGTATGATTTTTCCTCAAGACCTGTCCGGTAGCTAGCACCATCTACGGTTTCCGTTGATCCATCCGTTCTTGTTGGCGCGGAAGGATACTTGAGTTGGTTGTGAAGCCACGCCACGCCTTTCACCCTCCCGTCGACAGAATATGTACTCGAAATGGCCTTAACTGTTTACTCGTTACAGGCTATCAATTGTAAATAGATGTAGCGAATTTAGAGTTTGATTTCAAGCAAATTATTTTTCCCTTTCACTCCACTATGAGAACTTCAAAACGGACCCCTCACTCAACTTTATCTATTTATTGCACCATACTACTTAGTAAAAAATTGAGGGTTTTTTTTA
This sequence comes from Timema californicum, assembly GCA_902141385.1. Taxonomy (NCBI): domain Eukaryota; kingdom Metazoa; phylum Arthropoda; class Insecta; order Phasmatodea; family Timematidae; genus Timema; species Timema californicum. Next base: position 18,797 of record CABFOW010000807.1, on the reverse strand, counting down.
GCCAAAGAAGAATATTTTATTTTCCTATATTCAATCACACACAAATCATGGTATACATGGTGATGTAAACAAAGTGATTGTACAGATGAGGCACTGCGCATTCAGCAGAAAAGCTGGAAATTAGTTATAAAAAATCGGGGTTCAGTTAGTTTATACTATTAATGCAGACGTCCTAGGCCCCTAAATTTTAAAATCTCATATTTTATCGGAATTGGTTGTCATTTTTCTCGTAATTTCAATGACCAGAAATGGCTTTATCAAACTAAATATATATTTTACACAAAAACTCACCAATTAAATAATTTCAATTGCCTAAAAATATAGATCTGATTGCATGTGATAAAGGCGAAATCAATACTTTTTTTACAATTAATTTATTTGTTATACTAAATAATCTCTTAGGTTTACTTATTTCAAACGCATTAGTAAGCCAAGAACTTGACATTTGGAAGATGCTCAGTTTTTCTTTTAATGGATGGTTGCTTAATGTCTCGCAGCCCCCAGAATAAAAACCCACGTCATTACACGTGACAGGGGTGGGAGCAGAGTAGAAGCAGGGTGAGGGTATCACGCAACAGGCACGTGCATCCACGGTCACGTTTGGAGGTTTACCTGGCAGTGAACATTTTGTGAAGAATATAAGTCTTATGTTCAATTATTTTAAATGCAGCTGTTACCCGCTTCGTTGGCTGCATGGCCTTTAGGAGTCACTCACAGTAGACTGGACTTAGGATGACGGGGTTTGAATCCCGGTCGGGTTTAGTGAGGGTATTATTTCTTAAATAGTTTGACACTCCCCTCTACATACGTGCGGTTATACATCCTCTAAATTCGACCTCATAAACTTTAACTCACTAAAGTAATTAGTACGCATGTGCAAAGCCCGGACGGGACAATGATAACATTTAGCTCAGTGTATAGATATAATCTTACCATTGAGCTATTTCAGGGTGGCTTCAGAATGTATATTATGGGAAAGTACAAACATTTCATTTTTTCCCGGCCGACTTGGCTTATTTACAGCTGTTTTGATAAGTGACCATTTTACCGTTTTATACGACCACACACTAGAAAAAAAAATCGGACGTTACTATTCGTCAAGATTTTAATAAATAATTATTTCACTGTTAAATGTTACAACTATTTTTGGAACTATGTGAATGTGGCAAAAAAACCACTACATAGCCGCCTCATATCAGAATACACAATCTATTCATTTTGCTACCATACAAGAAACAAAACCTCCTCTCTTGTTTTTAGTCTTTAGATGCAATCTTTTTTTTTTGCCAAAATATATCAATTCCTAAATTTAGTTTTCTTATTTTAATCAAATTCCTTATATTTTTCCTAAGTGTAGCCAGACTGTATCCAGGAATCCCTTGTTCGGGTAGTTTATTCATTATTTCAAGGTCCAAGCTAAGTAAAAGAGCTGTTAACGTAATTAATGGAAGAACACATTATTGCTAGCAAAAAACGTCAGCTAACAATTTACCATAGTTATGGATATAGATGGTTAGGCTTAGACAATGTTCTTAATTTAAAATTTTACCCGAAACAAGAGGAGGCGTAGTTTCGTAAATGCAAGTAGCCGCCATTCAGTTGACAAACATTATAGCTGACAAGGTAATCCGACCAGTAACCACGAACCAACACAAATGTCACACAAATAACCAACAATAGCTTCTCCACCACCCTAGATATCACACAACATGAAACAATTTAGGCGAACATCTTTTAACCACTTAAAAAAATAAAAACCGCAACACAAACTTTGGTAAGCCCCTTCACACACATAAATGACAAAATGTTCACAGTTTTATAAACCCACGGAAAGTGACTAAAATAATAAAGTTATTCTATACTCAGTGAATTTTTAATGTAATTATATAATCATTATGACATGGCCTAACAATATATGTAAATTTAAAAAAATATATACCGAATCATGGTGATTTTTTGCTGATGGTGGATTATTTAACAAATAAAAAAAGGGTGTTATTTTAGACAATAGTTATCAACAAATTACAATAGCCTCAGCCGTGATCAAGAATAAACGCTAAGGCATTGTTTCAGACAATAAAATATGAAAAATGCGGAAGGTGAAATTTTAATTTTCCCGTTGTGCAAAAGCGATTTAAAAAAAACTTGGATTAAGAGAGTAAAAAAGATAGATTTACCAATAAAAAAACTTAGCATTACCAAGTTCATGTGAGTAAGCAAAATTAACACGCACGACGGGCATCGAACCCAGGAAATGATCACAAAAACATATGCACGAGTATCCAAACGAATGGCTGATGATTTACAATAAGCGTGAATGACAATGGAAGGAACAACGGGTCCCGTCAAGCACACAGAAGCGGCCCGGGGTGGACCACACAAGACATAAGGAGAACTCGAGATGGAAGGGGCGTGAGTTCGATAAATACCTTACAGACTCGGTGAGAGGGGCGACATCGGACATCCGAAGGTAATCGAGGATGATCGACTTTCGTTCGCTGACAGTCCTGCGGAGTTTTCTACAAACCATACAACGGTATCAATAGCGCATACACAACGCTCCCACACTTTTGAGGAAGAATGAAAATACTAAAAATCTTCTGTAACAAATAATAGTCGCAACGATGACATAAAAACATTACATAATGTGCAAACCTTGAATTTAAAAAACCCAACACACATCATATAATGAATGCCTCTATGATCCTAGGTAATAGTACCTGGCTAAGGATTCAAAGGTCCCGGGTTCTGCCTCCGACGTTTGCAGATTTTCTGTGAATAGTGCGTCTAGAACGGAATCATCTCAGCTTCAGTAGTACAAATGAGGAACTAGATGAATAAATAAGTAGCACCTCCGGCCTAGAAAACTGATATTAACGGTCGTAGGGGTTTGTTGTGAAGACCACAAGACACCCTCTGTCCGCAGAGTATGGCACAATCTTCGCCAACAGACGCCGCCTGCTCGGTTGCTATAATTCGATTGCGGCTTGACGCAATGTAGTTTTAAATACTATCTTAGAGAAATTCTTAATTAATAATTCTTCAGCCAAACGTCGCGATGTCTCTAAGAAATGGCACAATAGTTTGTTTCTATAAATAATGTTTTATTTGTGTGTTGTCGTTAAAGTATGTAGCCGTTTAAATATAGGTATTTTAAATGTGTTTATCTAATTAACACGAGGCAATGCATTATCACAATAAATGATTGTGATTAACAATTTTTTAAGGGTTTTGCATGGACACAAAACTAATGATTGATCTGAATACGGTATATACAGAGTGTGGAGGAAACAATTATACGATGTATGTTGAGGAAAGTGATGGACAACGTGGTGAGGTTTTCATGACGTCTGATGGAGGTTAAATGACTATCTTCAAACCGTTACTATCTAAATGTTTCCGTCCCACTCTATATAAGAGTATATCTGTTTTAAGAAGTTGCATTGCGCGTTTAACACTCCCTCCTGATGAGTTCCGATAGAATGAAACCTAGGTCGGAAGAGTGGGCGGTAACAATCGATTTTCTTCAAGAAGCAGCCATTACCGGGTTGTCCAGTGGCAGTAATGTAAAGTGTGAATTGTATTATTTTCAATGTAAAAGCCATATTGTGTTCGTTCTTTTTATATGTTTCTATCCACCTTTTCTCTGTAATTTTCTTAATGTACTGTAATATAATATAATATAATATAATAATATAATATGATTTGAGTGATTCAAGATGCTATCACATAGTTAGTATCGCTAGCGGAAGAACATACATAATTTTAAAGCGAACAGCTAATGCTTTCAAATGTAATGTAAATTATAATAACATGACAACATATTCTTATTTTTAATTCTTACAAAAGAGTTCTCTCTCATTTTTCTTAACGTATTGTACAATACGCAGATTTTTTTCTTCTTCCAGTCCTTCCCGCAGAATATCGCAAACTCAACACAACGATTTGTGACACTTTTGTTAGATGACAACCAAACTAGTTAGTGTGGCAGCGCGGCTCGTAGAGTACGCAATGTGTAGGACCTCTCAAGCACAGGATTTCTCTTTCGATTATTTTAATATAGAAAGATTTACTAATAACTAATCTTACTTTAGTGTTTTTAGGTAAACTGATCACCAAACCCTTCCTTTACCTCTGACAAGACGTGTATTAATCACAACTTGTGAATGTGGAGAATGCCAGGCCTCCACTGTGGTTCGGATTCCACGTTAAACTGTAGGTCCTCCATTTCATCTCACAATAACCCTATCATAACACATTAGCGTAAGTGCGTATAACCCGAACGGATAGTAAGACGCGGTGCTAATAATAATAATAATAATAATACATCTTTCGGTAAAATGGTTTCGGCTTTAAATCCATAAACATTAAGAGGGCATCACAAAAACCCTTTTTAGGGTTTAGAGGATCATGAAACGTACACATCCATCAAAATCTCATGTTTAAAAAAATCACAATACTGTTCTTTTCAAAGGGTTGCGGGCAAGTACAAATACAATTTTATAAACTATTTATAACTAAATACACGTTTTTAGATATATAAATTTACCCTCTACATTTAGTCACTGGCCAGCACTCAATCAAAACTGTTTGGTCCAATATGCAAGTCTATCGGGGGTCTTATTTGCGAGTAGATTCGTTAAAGTGTGAGAAATAACCCAGCACCCTGCAGCTGTCACGTTTGACAGCTGTAAAATAGATGTCAATTTTGGCTTCTTTAAATGCTCCGAAAAGTTCTTCCTATTGGTTATAGCGCCTCGAGGAAACTGTGATAGCACCGACAACCACTTCCCGTCATCCCTCCCTCCAAACTTCCCGACCTGTTCGTATCCGTGGCCATGGAAACCGGCGCGATCCAGTTCCTCCACCGGGGTGTGATGGTAAGAGTTCCTCCACGACAACTCAAGGCAGGGATTATAAGTAGTATTAGTACCTCAACGGCAACTCAAGAAAGGGAAAGGGATTATAAGTTGTCCTAGTTCCTCCACGACAACTCAAGGCAGGGATTATAAATAGTCCTAGTTCTTCCACGGCAACTCAAAAAAGGGAAAGGGATTTATAAGTAGTCCTAGTTCCTCCACGGCAGCTCAAGGTTGGGGTTATAAGTAGTCCGAGTGCAAGCCTAACCTTTCAAACGTTAGTTAATTTTCTTTTGTAATTTTCTAGTTTGCTGTTGGAAGATTTTCATGTTCCTATTGACTCTCGTTCAACGGAAAAATAATAAATTTACTTTTTGCTTATTGAACTGAAAGGTAAAAGATTCATTGCGCTAGACAGGATTGTATATCCACTGTAAAGTATTCTTTTGTTGTTTAAGATAAAAAGTTAAGAGAGACATATTTGGAAGTAGAACATACCATTTTAATTAGGTGCATTTCGTTTTGATTTACAGAGAAAAAAAAACTTTATATGCATTTTTGAGATCTTAAACGAAAGAGATTGCGAGAACTATACCAAATAATCTTTAAACAAAACTACCGGAGGTTTGACTGGTGGCTTTCTATGTTGATTAGGAGTTTGATAACAACCAGAGGCACAGCACTTATATTTTATTTTAAATGCTTTTTTTTTACTTTCTCTATACTCCTCGGAGAAAAAGTATTGTGACCATCAAAAGAATCGAACACCAGCTTTTGATAAATGTTGACGTTTCATGACCACCTGGAAAAAAAAAAGAGTGGTTTTCGTAATGCCGTCTGTCTGTCCGTCTGTAACTCGGAGTAGAGCCTAAACTATCTTACAGGTTGGGCTAAGACTTGGTATCTAAGGTTTTCATAAGGTCCCCTCCAAGGCGTTTTTGAAATTAGATATTTAACCCTAAAATTAAGGGTAGTTTACTGGAGGTCAAAAAGAGAAAAAAATGGATTGTCAAAAATTGTTTTAACGATTTTGTTTACATTTTATATCTAGATAGGGTTTATTATTACTAACAAGGTGGCTATTTTCATTTTATCATGAGAATGACAAGGGAACTTTGCAGAGCGGAAATTTTCCACTTCTCATAATTATTCCAAACTATTTGAGAAACGAAATAACTTATCATTGTAAAGTTGTAGTACTATAATAAATAGCTTTTATTTGAAATATATTTTTATAAAACCAATAATTTCTGAGTAAATATATATATAATTTTTAATTCATGTCTTTGAAAATGAATTTGATTCTTCTTATGCTCTCTGGTGGATGAAGATATTTCTTTTCTCTTGATTTTTCTGTAACTGTATTCTTAGTTCCTAATGCCATAGAGTAAGTAACAGTGTATATTATGTCATTTATGATCTTTGGTGTAGTGTTTCTATAATGTATCGACCTATTATTTCGTTTTAAAAATCTTAAAGCGTTTTTAGTAATTGTTTAGTATAAGATAAAAGCGAGAGAAAGTCAGTGCGGTGCACCGTACCATTTAATTTCCAAGCGGCTGTTGTTTCAGATTCTCAAAATTTAAATTATTTAGTCGAGTTTATAATAGTCAATTGCGGCGTTATATAGTACCTACAGAACATAATAAACTATCTACTAGCCAGAGTGGGTTGGGAGGGAGACCACGTGTTTCTTCTTGACCCGCTCGTTGGAGGGTAGCCCACATGCAGCCTGACCGCGGTCCGCTGAGAAAGAGGGGAAGTCCCATTGATCAAAGAGAACCCAGATGCGTGCCAACTTTTCGTCCTTCATAACAGGAAAGCAAATAACCCTTTATGTTGTGCGTCAAGCCAAGGACTCGCACAAACATTGGCTAGTGAAGGAGCAATATTTTGCTACTCATACGAGCCTCATAAAAATAATAACACGATTTAGTATCTTAAATATTTACTACTAAAAATAAACATCAATATTGAAATTTTTGGGAAGGGGGGGCCTTTAGTCAGTAAGTTTAGATGATAAAAATAGCTGAAACAACTTAAAATGTGTATTTTGAAACATATGAAAGGTCTTTCAAGACTTTTGCTCTTAGAAAATTATGTCACCTTACAAACACAAAATGCTTTCTGTGGATCTCTACTAACAAACGCAAAAGTTGATAATGTTTGGCGAGACAAACAAACACAAAAGGCCTATTTTAAGTACCAGTGTGACCTATACGACCATAATAAAGGAAACAGTTAAGCCTGAAAGATAGCCAACAAACTTTGGTTTGTTTTTCATTACTGTGTTTGATAATAGTATTTACATGCCAAAAGATAATATATTTATTTATTTGTTTGGAAAGCAAATTACATTTTTCTCAGCTTATCATATATCCTCAGGATCCTATGTTCATGGGTTCAACCCCAGACGGGCTCAAAGGATTTTTCTCCAGTTATAACAGTCTGTAGCACAACTTCCTTCGGAGGTGAAGTAAAGTGGTCGGTCTCATGTAGATTGTGGCTTGTGGAACAACTCATGAAAAAAAGGGAGGAGAAAGCGAACTTTTCTAATGTGGGCCCATTAGAAAATGTTACAAAGACGCTGGCTCCGAAAAAGTTCTATACGTATATATGAACCACCTAGGGGCGGGGAGGGATTTCAATCAAATTTAAAGGAGGGGGTGGGAGCGGGTTCAGATCCTTATCTAACCCTCTATTTCTACGCCCTCATTATAAATATACCCTTGAGGAAGTTTCTGCTAAAAAGTGCATAAGGTATGCAGCATTAGTTGTCATATCTAAGAGATCCCTGAAATCCATTTTAAACAAAATTGCTGAAGCCATTCTTGAAAAATGTCAGATATTTAAAAAATAAAGATAAACAAACCCTTATTTAAAAGTCTTGAGCTTAAAAAAAAAAGGCCGAAGGTAATAGCATATAATTTCTAAGTATTAAGGTTTGAACAAAATCCGTTAAATCGTGTCTGTTGTGGCACCAGGAAGAGACAGACAAACCAAGGGATACCCAGACCCTCCAGATACACTTTTAGAGGCTCGCAGGCACTCATCATAATCTCTAGGCTGAATTTGTTCGTGATTACAGTATGTTCTCGTTATATGAGAGAGTAAAAATAAAGCGTTTTAAACAAAATTAAGTAGTTAGGATGTTATATTTTAACTTACACAAAAGCGAATATAATATTATTAATATTAACAAAATTGGAATGATTACCCGCGAGAGTAAGCAAACGTTCCAGAACATTAAGTCTGGTTTAACATTGGAGGGGACATCGAGTTAGAACCCCGGCCGAGTGTACTGAAGGTAGTTTTTTCTTAAATTATTTCTCACTACCCCCACTACCCCCCCCCCAAATGCGGGTACTTTTCCTCTACCATTCTTACGATAATAGCGCAAATAGTAGCCTTCATATACGTATAACCGATTAGGTAGTGGAAAGCGGGGAAACAGAAAAAAAAAAATCTCACCCTTTTGGTGTCTCCCAGGGAATAGTTTCTACCGGCAGTTCTTTTACTAAAAAGGTGTTTAGCATAAGTTTTAAAATGTCAAATCTTAAATATATATAAATATTAAATATATATTAATTATATAAAAGATTTGACTTTTTTATTTAACCAACACTTATGGCACAGCCTTTCACAACTTTGTATTAACTAGCAAGGCTGTTAAAATGTTTTATATGATCACAAACTTTACATTTCTATAAGATAACCGGCCCCATGGTGTAGTGGTAAATGCACCTGGCTACGAACCTAGGGGTCTGGGGTTCGATTACCGGCTGATACCTAGGGTGATTTCCCCAAAAGTAGAACTATCCTAAAGATCACCAGGGCTTAGTTTGAGTTAGGTTTACTATAATAATCACCTCATCTCATCGGGACATGAAAAGAGCCTCTAAGGAAAGGATGTATGATTAGTACATTTGGGTGGGTTACGCAATGTACAAATTCCAAATATGACTTATTTTATCTAATCTGCCCTTTTTTAGTGTTAATTCCTCTAGTAAGATCTTACAGGTGATGGCAAAAATGTTTGCCACATTTTATTGGAGCGAATTCACTCGTCTAATTTTAAGAAATGTCAGTTTTCCAATACCATATTGAATATTAAATTTAGGGAAACAAATACATTTTAAATGTTGACAGAACTAATTTTACAATCGGAAATTTCGCAAGGTGCATCTTTAAGGCGAATTTAAAAATATTAACTAACTAGTATTTAGTTGACATATAATTAAAACTGTAGTAAAAAAAACTACAACCATTAATATTTTATTACATGAGAAACCCCCTTTGAGGCGGTTCAAAATATCCTAGGGGGGTCCGAGCCCCCAAATCACCCCTTTCTACGCCCTTGCCAGGAAGGTTTGTGAAACTACCTTTTCCCCGTAAAATGGATAGGCCCTGTCACTCTCTCACATAGAAATTGCGTGTGCTGATCTAATCAGTCAGTTCAGAAAGTATCCGTTACATACCTCGAATAAAAAAACCCCCCAACAAAACAACCAGATTTCAAGTTTTTTCAATTTGTACATTAAGTAGACATTTTATTAGGTAATCTCGTGGCTGTATGCGAGGATTAGTCTAGATATGCTCTTTAGTTTGGTATAATTTTAAATTACTCCACTTGATATTAAGGTAATATTAACACTATGTTGTGTCCATACCGACATGACAAACCAAAATAGCCGCATGGTCTAAGTCATCACTTTTCTCAATAGATTGACTGCTGATAACGGAGAAATCGGGGTTCGAATTCTGGTCGGGTGTCTTGCTAAAAAGTTGTCCACGCCCCATCCACACAAATGAGGTAACACTTCATCTAAATTCAATGTTCTTCGTTCCAAACATAGTTGCGTAAATAGTATATAGGCATATCATCTGAATGGATGCTATAAATCAATATGGTTAGTTCAATAAACTAGGCCTATAGCAACGTGTAGCTCAAATTCTACAAGACAAAACTAAAGTATTAATTATTCAAGAATTAGGTAAAGAGAAAAAAGTGACGATTCCTGAAACTACCTTATAAAATCTGACAGCCCACCAACCCCCAAAAAAGAATCGTATAGTCTTCTGTGCACGCGCGCACACAACTTTTTAAGGGTGGTATCATGGTTATTTCTGTGCTGTAATTCCTTATTGTCAGTGGCGACATGTTGACGAATGGCTTGAGGGCATCCATCTTCCTGTCAAGGGACGACCGGAAACATGACGTCAGCAGCGAGAGCACCTGGCCGCGAGCCGGACAACGCCAACTCTCTCCGAGGCAGACGCGGAGTTTAGTCGCTCGTTGGACGCCGACCGGCTTGATCCTTAGGGACGATGCTCGTTCTATGAATCGACCCGGTCATCTCGTTAGTAAGACCGTCATTACTGAAATGGGCGAAGATGGCCGCGTTCGTTGAGAGCTCATTTTTTTTTTTTTACAAAGTTACCACTATTTTGCTCGTTCTATGAATCGACCCGGTCATCTCGTTAGTTAGACCGTCATTACTGAAATGGGCGAAGATGGCCACGTTCGTTGAGAGCTCATTTTTTTTATTACAAAGTTACCACTATTTTCTTATTATCGAATGTTTTATGTTTTCCGGGAGGAATTAAATTTATCCAGGCAGCTTAGATCGAAGAAATGAATAATAAAATTTCACTTTTCGTCAAAGTGACTCGTGTAAAGTCATATAACTTATGTTTATAACAACGCTATTTAATTTGATAGGAAATACATTTTTATCAATTCGTAGCTCAAGTGAAAAAAAAGACAAGATTGAATCAGCGAGATTAATTCTTCAGTTTACTTTTTTATCCATCCAATAATCTATTTAAGCTTTTAGTTAAATGTCCCAAATTAACAAATATTACAGTGTTACCATATTTCGAAAAATTTCCTATATTTTCTAGATGAGTGTCAACCCTGTTTTACTATTCACGGGAGTCGCTATTTCAAACCCAAGAGGGTATGTTTAGTGCTTCCGGTTGTTGAAAATAGGCCTCAGATTTTCTCGATAGTCAAACAAGCTAGGCCACATCTAATATCGAAAGAATACATTAATCCATTTGAATACAAACAAAGGGGCTCAGTTTATTGGTAATTATTTAAAAATTAAAATACCCTTTTTTTTAAATGCATATTTTCTTGAAAGAATTGATAATTTATTACTAAACGGAGCAAACACTAACCTAAGATCCTCGAATGCAGAAATTTTAAAATAAAAAAATAATTTCACCGTAGTAAATTTCTTTTAGCGGAAAGCAAAAATGGCTCGGATGACAAACTAAGGTGCTGGCTTAACATTCACCTTTTAAAATAGATTTTGGTCACAATTGGAGCTAAAATAGGAAAAAATGGTTTTGTGAATAAATAACAAATACCGTTTTGTTTACTTAAGTCTGAGCAACTTTCTGATTTAAAATAAAAACGGGAATAAACCTGTATGTTTTATTCTGAAGAATGAAATAAAAGTAACGTGATGGCAATGTTGGTTTTGTGCACACATGTGTGGCACATTACAATGTCGACTAAAGAGTTGGGTATCCATCTAAGCCCACGCTGCAGCCATCTGTTAATGATACCAAAAAGAAATAATAAAGCAAGTTATGTTCAAAGCATAAAGTTTTATCTCCACCATGCTGTAGACAAGATTGTATTGTTTATCATCTAAGCCAATTAGAATTGCCAGGTAATGTCTAGAGAGAAAAAAAAAAGTTTTATAAAAGTATCAAATTTATTAAATTATTTCACATAAAGTTATCATTACTACCATACACGTTAAATTTTCCTGGTTCAAGAGCTAGCTTAACTACCAATAGGTATTACATAACGAGATGATATGAAGACGCGTCATTCGAGATATCAACGTTATTGTGTCCGACAACTTATCTCAGTCAAAAGCGTGTCTGTCTACTGCGCTAAGAGTCCCGGGATCAATTCCAAGAATGTCAGAAAAATGTATCATTAATGAAATGTGGATTTTACCTTTCCCAATGATTAATTAAGGGCCGGCGGCTGGATGTTGTGTCTATTCTAGATTTAAGTTAATCAATAAGTCGAAGGGCTGATATAATCGGCCGGTTAAAACAATGCACGTTAAAATACCTCAAATAAGTGAAAATGTAAATACGTTACGTTCATAATCGAAACACTAACATTTAATGGCATTTTAATTTTAACGCAACTAACTATTTAAAAAGCAGAATCAGCCCGTATTTCTACTCCGGTCTAAGTCACGGGAAATATGGTTGAGGCATTTCAGTATAAAAACAGTTTAGTACAAATCCCGGCGGGCTTGGCGTTTAATTTTAACGCGTAACGGAGGAATATAAAACTAATTATAGAGCGTTTACCAATGTAGGGTTCCGGGTACCATTACACACCTGCAAGACAACCTAAGAACAGAGAAAGGAAATGCAGAATATTGGCTTATGGTCGGTGCGTGTAGGCGAGTGAACACGTAACGAGTATAATCGGCCATGAAATGTTTTGGCCACGGTGGCTAGCACGAGTGAGTTAACAGCCGCGAGTTCCCAGAACTTCCTCCGGGGTTTGGCTAAGAGAAGATGGTTGTGACGGACGGGATGAGTTTTAATGAAAGGGACATCACTGCCCGCCCCCTCGTCAATACTAAGAATTCTCAGTCACGTTATAAATAAGTTAGGAAATCAAGAGAAATTAGCTTCACAAATTTGTTTGACAATTTACTAGTTCTGTGAACAGTGGACTTCGGAAAAATGGGCCAAACCCACGAATATCGGGGTCCTGAGGCGAGCACTTTGAACCGAGGCTGAACATGTTTTTATCGTTACTTCTGGCAATTTGGATTTCAAGTTGAAGTTACTATAATTTCGCCTTGATAATCAAGTTAAACAGAAAACTAATAAATACTATTATTCGGAAGCAAATCATATTAAGAAAAACTAACCTTTGTTCACACAGTTTAAGAAGTCAGTCAAGATATAAGTCAAAATATAAAAAACTACCACCCCCGTACTCAATTGATTGTTTAAAATTTAAATCACTTGAGATGAATCCGTTGAAAAATGTAAATACTTCAGACTAAAAACATCCGGACCGACAGACTGAATGCCAAACGATTAAGTTGAATCAGGACCCCGTCACGCTCGGGTTAATTAGTTAATCTTATTTCGGTTCTTTTAACAGCACACATAGCCCACGATTATGATTACATAGTCTAAAGCGTCACTCTCGTGTTAAGACTGGTTTGCCGGTGACGGGGAGATCAAGGTTCGAAGCCCAGTTCAGAGTGTAACAAGTGATTTTTTCTTAAACATTTTCCCACTATTACTCCACGTTAATGCGATTGCATGTCCTTTAAAAAATTAAAAGCTAAGACGGGTAGCTTGACGAAAATCAGTGATTGAACTAGGGCCTAATAATTTTACAAATATATTTCAGTTATCCGAAAAGAAAATTGTTCCGTATTCACATTTTTGTATGGTAACGACTAAAGCGTGGCACTGTGCAAGATAACAACTATAAATGATACGCCCTGAAGAAGTAAACTCAAAAGTAATATACTTTTGACTCCATACCATCCAGGAGAAAAACAAGACTAAAGCTCTTCAAACGCTAGTATTTGATCAAGTTTATTCCCCTTTTACCTTAATTTTTTCAGATAATTCTAAACTAATCACTAGTTACAATAATACAGTAATTAATATGTTTTAAATACATTTCCATACAATTTTTTTTTCTGATTTTCAGCTTTAGACAAGTTTTTGCTCTTTGTAAAAATAATTGTTTTTAAAGTTTTTAGCCCATTCATATTTTACTGGCGAGTGTAAAATGTCAGAAAGCTGCTATCAATTCAAAGAAGAAGAAAAACATGTTTATTATTTCAGTTTTTAATTAAATACGTGTCAAGTACTTTCGTAAAAAAAAAAGGTCGCGTTAGTTTTGACGAGTGCCTTGAAATACAAATTATTGTCAACGCGTGATTGACGAGGAAACTTATCGCTCCCTCGAAAAATGGGATTCAGTAGCGGCAGACTAGGGCGCCAACTCGAGGGGGAGGGGGGCACCAAACAGACCACCAACCTAACATGACTTGACCTGGGAGTAGCTAAGCATAACAATCGTTCACTTTTTTATACCAACGGTGAAATAGGATTTAGTGCCACTCTTAAAAAGTTATTTTACATCCACCATATTGGAAAATTACACCCTTAAATTGTTTTTTTACAATTAACTTGTAAACCGTCCATTATAGTATCGTGTTTGTTATAGTAAAAAATAAATCGTATAACATTGTAATTATGTTTTCGTACAATCTCTCAGCGATACTTGAATAGTATGTCTACCATTTGTAGAATTTACTTTCAGATATTTTCCTATCGCGCCCAGATTACGTGAGATTTGGAGCCGTTAGGTTTGGAAATTATTTTCATATCATACCCCGGTAGTGTTACCTCTGGCCGACCCTGATTGCGATGGTCAGTATCTATTATTAGCGAGCGGGCCTACAGTGCTGCCAGTCACGCGAGCCCGCTCCAAGCTACTCCTCTCTTCCGATTGATTAGAAAGCACCGCTGTCCTATAGCCGATGTATCACAGCACCGGAACGTGAATGAAGGCCCAATGGTACGTACGCGTGTAGTAATGTGATGGCTGCATATGAAAGGGATTATGGACACCAAAGAGACGCGCTTCGGCGAACGGATTGTCTAAGGAAGCGGTCGCCAACCAACGGACCGCCGACTTGATTTCATCTGGCCCACAAAAGATTTAACAAGCGAAAATTGTATATTCATAAAAATATATTAATACTTTATTACTATGATAAATATAAAGTTGAAACGTTTTTGTTCGGTATTTTTTTCATCATATGGCCCGCAATATTAAAAAGGCGTCACTTTTGCAATAGATTGGAATGCCGATGACGGGAAGATCAAGGTTCGATTCCTGGTAGGGTGTATTGAGATTTAGTGATCATATTCTGAACAGGTATATATACTTAAAATTTTACATTTCCAGCTTATTTATGGACAGAGAAGCCTTCTGTAAGCCCACGCACAACTAACGCCCCTGAGAGTTACTAGTAACATCCAAGAAATGTGTTCAACTCTGTGAAACACAGTTTTCCATTTTTAATAGAAACCCTAAGCGAGTTTTAAACAGAGACGTATTAACTAAAAATTAGCTTGACAAAGAAACGTAAAGCAAAATAAAATATTCAGCACATTATTGCTGCGTATCAAGTTTAAGAAGCCACGCGAAAATTACGTATTTTCTTATGTGAAATAATTGCTTATGCATACCTTTTAATTTCGTTCTAATTTTTTTTAAATTTCCTGTGCGTTTCCCTAGCAAATCCTGTTTTTTTTAGAGAAATTTAAACTCATGGGCGCTTTCTTGGATTACTGGACTTTCTGAGATTAGAGCGCCAATTTCTAGTACTGTATTTCATAAATGTAATTTCGCAAGGAATTTTTGTTGTTGTCATTTTGAATCGCTATACCCCTTCTGAATAAAAAATTTAAAAAAATGTGTACTGACCGAACCAATATTTATTTTATAAAATAAATTGCTAGCCACGAGCTACATATTATATAATTACTTGTGACACTGCCTTTCTTTGATAATGAGAAAAGTGGAACTTTTTTTTTTCAGCACCGCGTCTTACCAACTGTTCAGGTTATACGCCTATGTACCAATTACACCAATGGGTTAAGAATTAGGAAGGCTTAATTTAAAGCAAGTGCACCCATATTTGCGTGGAGGGAGAGTGGAAAATCACCCTTAGTGCACCCGACCAGGATCCAACCTCGATCTCCGTGTCTTCGGTAGTCTGATACAACACCAGATTAGCGCGCTATACAACGCGGCCACCGAAACGGGTGACTTGGCTCTTGATGCGCCTAGTCTGGGATCAATTACAAGCGTACCTGGCCAAAGTTTATTTTACGATCACTATTTTTTTTATCCCCACATCTTACCAACTGTTCAGGTTATGGACCTGTGCTATAATGAACAATATTCTAATGGGGCAGGATGAGGAAGGGAGCATTTTAAAGGTAATATTCCTAAATTCGCGTGAAAGGAGAATAGGAGACCGTTTATGAAAAATCACCCTACGTAAGCCCGACGGGAAATATAACCCCGTGTCCCCCATCAGCAGACCAGTCTAACACGAGGGTGACGCCTTAGACCATTCGGTCATTGAAGAACGTCCCTGGGAAGTTTTTCTTAACGATCTTAAACGAATTTTTTTTAACCCTTTTAACGCCATAAAGATAAAACCATAAACAAAACAAAAATGTATATAAAATATATTTAATTCTGTAATAAAATCACCACTGTTGTACCTGAACACGTATAAAAATCTTTCTCACAGTTAAAAAAAAAGTTAGCTATGACAAGCTTATATTCTCAACTAGGTCTACGAATTATGAGATCAATGTCGCATGTCAAGTCTCCCGAGTCATTTCATGTTTACAGAGTTCGTTATGAAATATTGCCATCTACTAAGTACTTCGAACAACGTTTACATTAGGAATGGATTAATAAAGGAACAACACGAACAGGAATGATAACGGAACTACTCCCAACAGTATATCAACTAAAAAGGACGTCGAATGATAATTTGGAGGTTTGGTAGAAACGAGCGCCATTACCGGGGAAACTAATCATCGCTAGGGCTGCACGAGATGACAGCAGGTAGCTTTCAAAGAGATGAACTGCGCCCCACCTGCTAAAAGCCTGGCAGTGGAAATGTACCACAAGGTAATAAGGGCGGCGACTTATCCCGTCCAAACGAGTAAAGGTAGATTCACACTCGATGAACATACACATCCATACGTGTACCACGTGAGTTTAGACTGTTTTTATACATTTTTTTCAACGCCAGAGGAGGCCAAAATTGACAATCTTATTATTCAAGCTGTCCCATCAGCAGCCTGGAATGGAATTGTTCCTTGATATGTTCCTAGAGCGTTGACAGATAAAAAAGTATAAGGGTAAAACTATGCCCTGCGGGCCGTGGATAAGGTGAAGAAATTTTTTAAATTAAGAGAGAAAATTATAATTAAATAATTCTAGGACACCCTCGAAAAATATTCAAGAAAATAAAACTTTGTTTCTAATGGAGAATTATTTTATTTCTTTTTTGGGGGGTTGAGTAAAGTCAAATTAGCAAAGTTGGAAGATATGTTGGTGAGCGAAGTGATCAGCGCCTCGGACAAGACAAAATGACAAGTGGAAGTCAGGTAAGTGGCCCGAGGATTCTGCCCGCCTACACAGGCCTATATTTAGCGGCCGGTCTGGTGACCCCGACGATTAACCGAGGGACCGACTGAACCACGGCTACTTGTGACAGGAACTAACAGGCCTATAACAGAGGCAGTATTACGGCTTAAAAATCAATGTCTTAGGAGATATTAGTTTTAGGGCCAACAGCTCACTTGTATGTGTGTGTAAAATAAGTATATATATATATGTGTATGTAATAAATAAACTAATGTATTAAGAGATGAGAAAGATGAGAAACATGCGCGTGGAGGAAGAATGGAGAACCATTTACGAAAAACCACCCTCAGTATAACCGGCCGGGATCGAACTAAGATCCGAGTCATCGGCAGTCTAGTATAGTGCTAGAATAGCGCCTCAGACCATGCGGCCACCGAAGAGGGTAGCTAGCTGCATATTAATCTCTATGCATCTAAGAGTTGTCATTCAGATGAGCCTTGTAAAGACTCTGCCCTAAATCCCCGCTAGGACAAATTTAGTCATCACGTGATGCGAAAGGAGAGGAGTTGAAGATTAATTTAAAATCAACTTGTTTAAATATTTGCTACCATTAATAAAGTGTAACTTAGTTTCTGTTACTTGGAGGTTAAAATGACGACTGCTATGCCCACGAGTAGTATCGGAATGGAATAATTTAACAAGATGTAGCAGGACGATGACGAGAGAATAAACAGCTGCCTGAACATTTTTACACATTATTTTTCGAGTTTACAGGTCAAATAAGCTGATTTTTAAAGTGCTACACTACCCAACCCGAAAAAAATTGGTAGTTTGATATTAATTACAAATTAACTTGAATCATAATGCAGTTATTTATATTTTATCTGTAAACATTTGTGAAATTAGGTTTTTATTTTTTAGTGTCACTATTGCTGGCGCATGCCTTGAAAATTAATATTTGTCTTTAAGAAAGTTGAGGATAATCCGAACAGGCAGTACGAATTGAAGTACCACCACCAAGAAGTTAAAATTTACTAAGTGCAATTAAAATCTGAGCTCATTCGGTAGCGTGACTGTCTACTGAGCTATGGGTCGTCCCGTGTTCGATTCCTGGTATGGCCGAAAAATTTATCATTTGTGAAATAAGGATTTAATCCTTCACAGTGTTGAATTAACAGTTGGGGACTAGATGTTGCCTGTCCTAGTCTTAAGTTAGATTATAAGGCATTGCTACGACAGGACTAGCCAGCCGGTAGTGGAAAATATATGGCTTAAATAAAATAACTTACCCGGGCCACCGGCTGGAAAACAGTAATGGATGTAAGGTGAAATAAAAAAAAAATCATTTTCCAAGTTGAACGTTCACACCTTCGGCGGGAGTGACCATGGGAATATTGTGGCAGAACCAGACCCGGACGGACCACGCTCGAACCTCAACCGGGTGCAAAGGGAGCTGAGTTACAGCATCTAGTGTTAACAACGGATCATTCATTCACTGCTGGCTCACTTTAAACACATTTTACAACCCACTAGTCAAACAAAAAGTCGGCAACGCTGGCAATCACTTCATCCCTGGATCCTGGTATTAACGATTACGCCAAAAGTTTACCCCACTTGGTGTTGATAGGAGGGTGTGCTGGCAAATTGATCGACACCAAACTGGTCGACATGGGATGACACTGATAAGTCCGTCAAACAAATGAGTGCATGATATTGTCGACCGTGTCGCCTAT
>CABFOW010000806.1:170033-204432 GCA_902141385.1 Timema californicum | reverse complement strand
ACCGTCTGAGTGGAGTTTGTTGCCGGTGTTTTGTCGTGAATTGTCTGACGTGTTACGGGGTAGCCTAGCCCCACAAGTTCTTGTTGCAGATCCTCCGTGAGCAAGTTTGGCGGTATCCCCTTGACGACCACGTGGACTGGCTTGTCTATTGGGAGTGGTGTGGTACTCTTGTTTGAGGTCTTTTAGCAAGTGTTGCATTAAGTCAAAATTCTGTTTAGTGGTGGTGTGGATTTTGAGGCCGTCCTTTAGGAAATACACATTGCTATTGTTTCCCAGTTCCTTGTCGTACTTTGTAATTTTCATGTAGTGTTGTGATCCCCTCGTCACTATTGGTGGTAGTCGTAATTTGGTTGTCTCTATTGGTGCGTAAGTTTTAGTGGATTGCGTGTCGCCAATCATAGTGACTTCATTTTCGTTTTCGGCCCTTTTTAGGGCGTCAAGCTGGTTTGAGGTTGTGATGGGTTTTTTTAGGTTTGTTTTTGTTCGGCTTTAAATTTTCTTGTCCTGGTGAGTTTGGAGGCCAGTGTGAATGTTCCTTGTCCGTCTGTGTCCGATTCAATTTTGGTGTCGCCACTAGTCGATAGTTCCATGTGTGCTGGTGTCATTTTTTCTCTGAGGGATTTTGAGGTCAGTGTTGCGGCGGTCATTTCGCGCAGCCCTGAAAAGGGCAGGCTAGTGGCCAGTGTGGAAGGGCTAGAATGCCCCTCTCTGTGTAGTGTGGGTGGGATTTGACTGTTGAGTGGTGTCCTGGAGGACGGACTCCGACTGCGAGGTATTGCTTCGCAGCCGGCTATGCTTTACGGCCTACCGTAGCTTGTTGGCTCCGTTAGGTGTTCCCGCTACTAGCCATTGAAACGTCCGTCCCGAGTTTAGTTAAGGTGTACGTGAATGGATTCCCCGGAGGGTGTGAGACTTTCCGTCGGACAATTTACTGTAGCTCTAGGCAAACACCTGGAGCGCAAAAGGGAGCCACGACGTGACCTTGAACTCCCATCGATCCCAGCTAGCTGTCCGTTTTTTTATCCCCCTTAGTTGGGTGGTTCGGGAGGACTAAGCTCACTTCCGAGCAGCCACGAAGAAAGGTGCTTGGCTAGCGACCTTAGCCCCTGAGGGGTTGAACAGTTAAGGGGTGGAGAGGGGTAAAGCACGCCGGACTGTTTTGGGGATGAGAGAGCGTTACAGAGATAGATAAAGAGTAGAAGGGTGGTAACAACTTTTCAAATCAAGACATTTCCCATTTAACCTAATGTAATGAAGACTTTGACATTTATATTTAAGAGACACAGAGGTATNTGGGGATGAGAGAGCGTTACAGAGATAGATAAAGAGTAGAAGGGTGGTAACAACTTTTCAAATCAAGACATTTCCCATTTAACCTAATGTAATGAAGACTTTGACATTTATATTTAAGAGACACAGAGGTATTGAAAAGGGTGATGGATGGCATGTTTGGGGGAGAGGGGAGGGCTTGGAGTTGGGAAGGGGGGGGGGTAAGGTTGAGAGTGCTTGTCACCTGGGTGGTAGCCCAGCTATTCTAACGACCCTCGCTAGTCTGATTCATATAGGAATAACTTTTTTTGACATTGACAAAAGTTACTTAAATCAATATAACACCTATAAAATAACACTAAGAAAATAGTAAAATATAATCAATTTTTACCTCAAACAAATGTGTTTGTATTTTCTAAAAGGCTCTTCCTACTATAAACGAAAGTGGACCAGGTTATAATTTTTTGTTTGCTGGAATTCATAGTATTAACTTAAAAAACCATGATTTAGCATAAACGATAAGTAAACCACTCTAACCTACACAGTAACTAACAAGTCTACACTACACACTAAATTCACATGTCACAGTGTTTATAACACTCACTTATCTTCAGACAGGCTGCACAGAGAAAAGGTTGTTTTCAAACCACTGTCGCTATTTATATTTTCACAAACTGCAGCCAGTTAGAGGTTGATAACTCGACCCCCACCCCTTTCTTCCACTTATACTATCACCGTCATCAGATACTTCATTCTTTGTCGACTTGTGACGTGTTCTAGGAACTACTATTCGAATAGTTTGCTTTCAAATCTCAAAGAATTATCCACTTCCACAGTTCTCTTCACACTCACAAATACTTCATTTTCCCTTTGTAAATATGTTGTCTTAGGGCCAGTTTCATAGTCAAATTTAGTACGCCTCAAGTGCGGCGCTACACTAAATACAAGACGACACCTACCTCAAGCAGAATGGAATGGGCCAGTTTCCTATGCGAGAACGGCCCATTCCATTCTGGTTTAGGTAGGTGTCGTCTTGAACTTGGTGTAGCGCCGCACTTGAGGCGTACTAAATTTGACTATGAAACTGGCCCTTAGTCTATCCAGCTTTATTGCTTTACTAATGAACACTTTCTTGTTTTGTTTAAACCATAAATGTGGCGGTATTATTTTTTTACAACTCTTGGAAGAGGAAGGGGGTGGGGAGGGGTTGAATCCCCAAACTCACACCTGTATATCCTTGTGCAAATAATGAAGGCGGTATATATTTATTTGTTGAATTATTTGTTTATTTGTTCCATTTATTGTGATGGTGTTTAGGACCATGTGTTCGTTGGAATAGATCCAAAGGTTTGTTTTTGTGTCTAATAATATAAGACTTTTCCTTTCTTTCCCCCTCTTCACACGTCTTGTCTTGTCTTCTCTCCTATTACTGAGAGTGTAACTTCCCATAAACAATCTCAAGTGCTAAAAAGCTATTGGGAGCTGAAATAATTGAATGTGCTTTTAGTATAAAAAGTTTTTACAGTGGATTCACCGCCATTAGTAATTTGTGGGTGGATGCCACAATATAGGGTCTTTTAGGATGATATTGAAAACTAGTCTTCCACAAGTGAGAAAGAGGGAAAATCAAGCTTTGTTTGCCTCATCGGTTAATTTGTTCGAGGATTAAATAAGGCACAATTTATTACAACAAAATTTGTCTTTGCGGATCGAGCAGAATTAATACTGGAAATAAAGTAAAAAAAAAAATACATTTTAGTTTTGTGTTTAATTATCTGTACAAAAATATAAGCTTAATTTCAATCATCTTAGTTATAAACTGTTATTCAAAATTGGAAGATTAACTAACTAGATTTAAAGTTTATAAATGAGTTTTAATATTTATTTTAAGCAATATCATTGTCAATATAATATGGTACAAGCATTAAAATTTTCACCAAGACAAATAGTATAGTATTTTATTTTTTATTTGACGTAACTTCATTCAAATTTGTTTAGGGATGTGTCAGTTTTCTTAAAAATTAATTCATAATATGTAACTAAGCCTAAAGAACATTACAACATTTCATGGTGCTTACATGATTTCAGATTTCGACTGAGTAATGCTGTAATCATAGCATTTAGAGTAATTTGTTTATAAGTACGGCTATTTCAAGCGTTAATAAAAATAAAATAAAAATAAGCCATTCATATTCTGTATTAAATAATCTAAGATAGTGGTCCCCAACCAAGGGGGCGCGCCCATCTGGGGGGCGTGGAATAGTCAAGTTTTTTAATATCCATTACTATTTCCAGCCTATGGCCTGGGTCAATTTTTATTCAAGCCATATATTTTCCACTACCCGCTTGCTAGACCTGTCGTAGCTTCATATGCCTTATAATATAACTTAAGATTAGATCAGGCACAACATCCAGTCCCCAGCCGTTAATTCAGCACTAAAAGAGAGAAGGCCCACATTTCATCAATTATCAATTATTCGCCCATTCCCGGAATCAAATATGGGACCCTTAGCTCAGTGTACAGACACGCTACCAACAGAGCTAAGGTGTTGGGTTACTATTATCTATTTTTGATAAATACATCTAAAATTCAAATTTAGTTTGATTGTTTTTATGTAATATTTACTAAAAGTCACATATAATTAAAAAAAATACACTTCTGAACAATCTAATAAACTGGTTGAGACTTGCTTCG
Organism: Timema californicum; assembly: GCA_902141385.1. Lineage (NCBI taxonomy): Eukaryota > Metazoa > Arthropoda > Insecta > Phasmatodea > Timematidae > Timema > Timema californicum. The sequence continues at coordinate 200,468 of CABFOW010000806.1, read as the reverse complement.
TTTCCAAATAGCAAGAAAACCAATAATGTGGCAAACACAATAAATGACAAACAATCCAGTCAGGTCAATTGGAAAGTTTGACGTACTGTATCCATATTTATTTAATACCCCGATTCCAGAAGAAATACAAGGTATTTCAGGATCATCTGGGCACTGGATATGAAGAATTTGTTCCCATTGTAATATTGATATGGCTTCTATCCCAAAATAAAATGTGGAGGTGTATCTTATCCACGAAAGATGGGGTGGCAAATTTCCCAATTGAATGAATATTCCAGAAAAGATTACAGATATGAAATCCAGAGGAACGGAGAGAAGTGACGCCGTTGACACTGACTCAAATGAAGCAGACATCACACTACCTGCAAATAAAAATGAACAGTTACTCATATATACTATATATATTTAGAGAGAAAACGATGTTATTCAATATTTATATTTTTCAGTTCTTTTTAGAAAGAGATTATATGTATGGAAACCACAAATCAACATAATATATAATTATGCATATACGTTGATTTGTGGTTTCCATATATATATAATATAGGTTCTCTCTCTCTCTCTATATATATATATATATATATTGATTTGTGGTTTCCATACATATAAACTGTTTCCATAATGAAGTGCAAAATATAAATATTAAAGAACATTATTTTCTCTAGAGGTAGGTTGAATCAGATTGTTTCGGGTTGATGTAAATGTTGGCATTTAAAAACTGTGTGAAGGGAAACTACTTACTCATGGTCCCTTCCTTGGTCTTGTTTTTTAAATATAACTTTATGCTATTTGTATTTTTTAGTTTTGTATCGTGGACTCAGCATGCGGGTAAAACAATCAACACGAACAAATTATTCAGTAGTTATATTTTAATATTAGACACTGGTGAAACGTTAACTGTTTTCAGGGTGTATGTACGGTACTTTGTTAAAATTATGTCTGTGTAATGTTCTCCCCAATAAGTTCTAATTTTATGTTAAGTTTGGTTTGATCATCAAATCAGTTTGAATGATTCTTTTACTGTAAAATAAATTGATCCCGAATATTTTTAAGCACGCCCAAGCTTCCTGCATATTCCTGTATATACTAGTATTTTAGTTAATAAACTTAATCAAAGTATACTTTTTTACGGTCATTATTTATGTCACAGATATCTTTAAAAAAACTTTAAAAAGTAAATAGAATTGCTACGTTTGTTATAAGAGCAAGGTTACGTCAATATAGATCAACCTTAAGAGCAGTAAAGTTTTGAGGATTTGAATAGGTACTTATTCCAATATTAGTGCAAGCGAGATGATACATAAGGCACGCTCTAATACTCCCTGAAGGAGAACGCGAGGGCTAATTACATAATGTATCGACCTATTGGTCACAGCACCAGGGCCTGGATTCACTAACGAGTGCAATTCTGCTTCGGCGCATGTCTGGAAATGGCGTAACTCTGCACCCAAGATACACCCAACGATGCACCTTATCATGTTATCAATTTCGTTATTCACTAAACAAGGCGCAAACTAATGGCAATATTATGGTGACGTCACCATAAACGTCATAAATTGCGCTCTTTCCGACCAATCCTTGTGAAGAATTTACTTTCAAAGTCAAGGCTATTTTATTTTAAATCTGTAATGAAAACGACTGCATATACAAAGATTTTTAAACATTTTGCTTATATGAACTAGCAATAAAATTAGAAGGGGCCTCTTTCTGGGTGCTTAACAAAAACAATATTAGTACATTATTTTTTATTTATTTATAATATTAGTTTAAAGTTAAAGTTCCATTGATAAAACATTAATGTCTATAGAAACTTTAAAACTTATTTTAAAGTTATACTAACTGCCATATTTCGTGACGAGATGTCTTTGGACTTGGAGGAATACAAGCCTCTTTGGATCTAGACGAAGATTACACAGTTCGTAGTTTTGTTTTATAATAATGCAAGAAATGTCATTGCATTGTTTGAATGTAAAAATCCAACAACAAAAGGTACGTAATTGTTTTTTTACCACTGTCTAAATTGAAACAAATTTTGTGCTTGACAGACGTTATGTTATTTTAATGTCTTTATTATTAATTGGAGATAGTTAGGTAACTAATTGTATTTCAAGCCATTACAATTATATGCCACCATTTAAATTTATTGTAGTAACAATCATGATTTAATAGTTGCGCCTACTCTTGAGTGATGGCATATAAAATGTGCAACTTTGCTCTCAAATTGCGCCTACTCCTTTTAGTGAATAGGGATTTGGGGACATATTTTAAACTTGCGCCGTCGAAACTATTTGCTCCCGTTAGTGAATCCAGGCTCTGATGTTGGCTTAGCTTTAGAGGCAACTCTTATCTTATTTTGTTTATATATGTAAAACCACAGTAAAAAGTTGAATTTGTCGCTACCTCTAAGCCGAGGATTCTTTCTAGTCCAGTCATCCACTACGCAGTCCATGTGCTGCATGTGGCCCTTAGTCAGATTAGTAGAAATACTACTCAAAAGTTTTGGTAACTATTTGCGGTAAAAACGAAACCAACCTATATTTTTATAATTAATATAAAGTCCTTAAAAAAGACGAGGTGACTGCCAGTTTTTTCCAATGCTGCGACCGCATAAGTAAAAGGCAAACATAGCCTTATTGGTCCAACCCTTGCTTCCTTGTTGCGATTCCCCCCGCCCCACCTAGCTAAAGTTCAGTGAACAGTTTTAGTTGTTTATATGTTTATACTTGCTCTATCGCGGCTTTTAACTGATGTATAGTTGTTTCTTGTGTTATGGGCTTACTAGTTTTAATATACCGTACTAGCCAAGGAAAATACAATATGGTGAATTTACGTTCATAAGGTAAGAAACGTAAAATCGATTATGAAAACTGGGGCTTTCAAGACGAATGAAAACACGAATTATTCTTTGTTAAAGTAAAAAATAAGTTTTACCAGTTTGTTTATTATGTCGAGAAGTGGTACTGGTAAATAAACGTTATAACTTACATAGACATCACATCACAGTCTATTCTAAAAGCCGATTCATACAGAACGCTAAGCTAAGCTACGCTGCGCTATGTTTTTTCCGATGGCTGACCGGACAATTTTTCCATCTCCCATTTTGAGCCATCTTATTTTGCGGATGCGCATAACGCAACTTGGGCTCCGTGTTGAACAGACACAGTGGTTTGGTGAAAATAACTAAACAGTGTTGATGTTTTGTTTTCAGTTTGTTTCGCGTGTATTTAAGTAATATTAGATTTAGGTTTTATATTTAATAGATGTGTGTATATTAAAATGGAAGCGTTAATGGAACAAGTCAAACCTCTACCTCCTAAATTTTCTTCATCTTTCAAAACAGCTGCTAAACGCAGCATCGTTTCTTCCCCAGTGCTATCATCTGAACTTAAACAAGACATTTTGGAGAACGCCATCTTAACTAAACTTCGCTGTAGCAGACCAGAAAGAAACAACACTGAATTCAGGAGGGAAAAGAGGGACCATGGCCTATGTTAGCTTAGCAATGAGTTTGAAACCAAATTGACAAAGTCTTAGCAAAGGTCAGCACAGAATAGCTTAGCTTAGCATTCTGTGTATACCAGCCTTTACTTTGAGAGTAAATACCCCAAGAAATCGAAATTGAGGAAAGAAAAATTTCAAGATCTAAAAAATCAGTATCAACTGAACAGGAGACTTAGTTTAGTAGCACGAAAATAAATGAGCTTACTACAAAAGCCTCGAATCTTGTAAATGAAATTCCGGCACGAAAAATAAAGCCATTCTAAGTTTCAGAAATTGTTAAGGATTGTATTGTCACAGTTTGCAGTACACAATTTTTGAATTTTCCCGACGGAAAATAAATTCAATTATCAGATTCTACCTGTATTAGAAGGTCGCAGGAAATAATCAGCATATATTTTCCCTAATTTTAATAATGAATTGCGAGAGTGTAAATGTTTTAGTCTCGCACTTGACTCATCCACTGACTTAACCTCCACGAGTATCTCACAGCTGATACTATTAGTAGGATATTTAAAACAATATGGTACAGGGAAAGGAAACTTTTTAACTATGATTCCAATGTATGGCCAAACACGTGGCGTTGATAACGTTCAAACAGTACCTCAATTTTTAATTAGCAAAATATTGATATTGATAAACTTGTACTTACAGTTGCCCATCTATGGTTGACATAATTTCGGGTCTTGTTGCTTTACTTAAGAAACACTTAAAAAATTAAAGCTTTTTGAAATTTTATTGTATTATTCACAGAGAAAGCCTGTCTGTTAAATTTACAAAGATTCTAAGTTTGTTATGAAAAAATTAATCATTATTTTGAATTTTATCAGGTGACATGAACTATATCGTCGAATGTTTCAGGAGTTTATGAAAGAACTCTTATCGCAGTATGATGACGTACTTTACCATAGTGAAGTAAGGTGATTGAGTAAAGGAAAGGTTTTGGAGAGTTTTTTTTACCTTCGCCATGAGATTACGCTGTTTTTTAAGAGAAAGGGGAAAAGATTATCCTGAAATGCATGACGTTCATTGGGAGTTGAAAGTAGCTTACTGACGTCACTGGAATAATTAACATTGTCTTGACTAAGCTATAAGGAGATTATAGCAAAATTGTGCACAAATTGATGAGTATAGTATTTTCACTGGAAGAAAGATGTAACATGTAGTTGAAAGAAATTTACAAGAATGATTTCTCAAGTTTTCCTTCTGGACAAGCATGTTTTTATTGAAAATACTGAAGAAGAGAAAATATATGTCTTGACTTCAAGCTGAAACGATTAACAGATTTAAATATTTTCGGAAGTATCTCGATCCATTTCACCTTGTAGAAAATCCATGGGCAATAACAACAGTAAATGTCGCTGAATTATCAATATTTGGATGTGAAGCAAGGTGCTTAAGAGAAAAGCTGATTGATCTTCAGCAAGATATAGAACGAAAATGTATATTTAAAAGATAGCAAATGAAAGGGACTATGATGAGTTTTAGAGCTTAGCAAAAAAAGAAAAACTCACAAATGTAGCTGAATGTGCCCGAATTTTTTTTTTTTTTTAATATTTGGGTCAACTTACATATGTGAGTAAACATTTAGCAGGCTTAACTTCATCAAAAATAAACACCAATCTCGTCTCACAAGTGCACACTTTGAAAAACTTCTACGAATCGCCATTTATACCGAACCTATTCGAGTAGATAAATTAATGAAGAAGTATGACAGATTCCATCCAACAACATCGAAGACATAAAGAGATTTTTCTTATTTATAACATTCAAATGTAATATGTTAATAATTTTGGCAAATTTTAAGAAGTGTAAGAAGATGATTGAAAAATTACATATGTTTTAGTTATTGTATAGTAAAAATAACACAATGTCATTGGGGGAAGGGCGGTATATTTCAGTTAAATGTTTTTAGTGAAAAGCATGAGTAATGTGGCAGCAATTATCTCCCCACCACCTGCCGCCACCACCACGCCAAGGTCAAGTTCTCGTCAGTCATCAGCTGGTGATAGTGGCAAACGACAGTACTGGAGGTAACAGGTTAAATTTTGTACTTAATAAACATATTTTTTCTTAGAATCACTTTTATTTTTAATGGGACATAGCATCAGATTTAATTGAATAAAAAATGCTTAACCACCAACGAATTCAGCTATATTAAAAAAATTACGTTATACTTTATTTCTAGGGGAAAAGGATGGCTTTAAGAACATATTTTGAAGCTTAAATATATAAAAGTTTCTGGACTCCTGGTATTGACCCCACCATACATAAGCCCTAGTTACACATAAGGCTGCGGCCTACTTGTGGATCATTAATCTAAGATAATGGCTCTTACAAAAATTCTAGTGAGTAGGCCTACCACTGTTTTATACGGTTCAAAAAGATGAAAAAATTTATTGTTTTTTCACTTTAAAGTTTGTAGTTCTAATGTTCAAGTTTATGCTACCAACTATATTTATTAGAAAAAATGTTTTCAATTAACATTAATAATAATTAGAGTCTTTCTTTGATGTTATGAGAACTATTATTTAGTAACCAACATTCATTTTCAGCGTAATGGGGGGTTATCTTGTCAAAATTATTGCTTTGTATTTAAATTCTTTTAAACATTAAGTTTGTAATGTTTTGCTTTTTCTGACTCCTTATGTGAGAGTACATTCTATAATTCTTTACAATAATACTTTATTTGATATATATATATATATATACAGGCCACTCTATGGCAAACCTTGAGTCTCGGACATACCACCCGTCCCTTATTTGGTATCGTTAACTTATTGTATTGTATGTGGGATTATTTAGTTGACTTCCCTAACGTTGTACACAGGGCACTTATATCTTAGTCTTCGGACTTGGTCCAAAGATAGGTCATTTTTTATTGTTGCTGGACAACACTATGTTTATTTATTTTGCTTTAAGGCGCATATATATTTAACTTCTAGTTATTAGTTCTAATGTTAATATGTTTGTTAAGAGTTATAATGAAGTTTTTGCATTTCACATTTAATGTACGATTTAAATGGACTTTAAACTTGAGCTTCTATGCAAAAGATATATATATATATATATATATATATCAAGATTTATAATAATGTTTATTGCTTTTCACACTAAATGCGCGGGATATACAAAGTTTGAACCATAGACTTCCATGTTGATGCTTTATATTTGTACCTTGGGATTTATGATTGTATTCATCACGTTCCTATATCGAACGCGCTTGTTGTACTGACAACCAGCTTGATTACTAAATATATTTATCAATTGTATATGTATTGTAAGGTCAATAACATCCTTTCTCTAAATTGAGTTATTTTAATATCTGGGATGATAAGCGTTTCACGCGGTTCCATTGTATTTATGCTCTCGTAATGTATCTTCATTTTTGGTCGTTCTTAATAAACATCAAACATTGTTATTCTCAGGTAAACTTCTTGACTGATTTTCCCGCCTCGCTTCCTTATGTTTAAACAAGAGCTTTAGACATTGTACATTTTATAATAATATAAATACTAATGATATGTTACTCGTTTAGCCGTTTAGTAAAACGTTTTTCAGGAGGCACTTTGAGGAAGCGAGTAACGTCACCTCTCACCTAAATCATATTTTACCTTTGATAAAGACGTGCAGTTTCACCTGATGACATCAGACTATGATATTCACAATCGCTTGAACTTTGTACACATTTAAATGTGTGTTACAACAGTTAATACATCAACTTCAGATTTAACAATACAAATAAGATTATGTTAATGGTTAAAGTTTTTACATATCCATTGGTAAGCACATTTGTTTATTTTGTTGGGATCTTATGCGAGCGTATAACATCCATTATCTAATGTATAACGTTTGTCATGTCGGGTGAAAGTGAAAGTTTAATCAATTGATGTTTCTCAATTCTTATAATGGACATGTTGGTGTATTGTAAGATTCCCTTCTTTAAACATTTTTTATAATGAGCATTTTTTCTTTTCTTTTTGAGAACAATTTTCGACGCCCTATTACCCATATTTTTCACCACAGGACTTTAATTTCGGATTGAGCAAAGCTTCGGAAGAAGTCCCACAAACTTTCAAATACAGTCCTCATTCATATCATCGTTAATTCTACCCATAGACTTTTTACTGCACGTGCTGCGTAAAAACTGTGTTTCTGAATAGTCTGATGTATCGAATCTGTCTATATTCTCATACATATCTGCATATACATTTTATGTTGCAGTTCGTATCAGAGAGAGTATGTATCTATGAATAGAAACTTCACATTTTGTACATATTTCTTTTTAATGTAATTATAATTAAAGTTGTACCTGATAATCTTGCTTGTATCTAAAATTATAAAGTCTGTATAGATCGGTCTATTCAAAAGGAATTTTATTTTCCTCGTGTGCACCCCAACAAAATCTTTTGTGAAAAGTGTATATGCAATAAATTCTGGGGAGCCAATACTTTTTCCAGCTTTCTTTAATTATTGTTTAGCAGTTGAACATTTAAAATATGTATTTGACTCTCCGTTTACTTACCTAAAACGGAATTTCCCATGAGGCAGAAGAAGTATTTTTCAAATCCATTGTAATGTCCCTAAAGTTGACCCTTAATAATATTTGAAAGCATTGACAATATTCTCCTCTTAATTATGTATATATATATATAATATTTTATTACTTGGCGCTTAAAACAAGTCTTCTAAATTATTCATATATGATGGTTACCAGATTCTAACTAGGAAATTACTAGTTAATTCTTGTTGTTAAGTTCCCGCCCTGAAGTTAGAAGGCAGCAGCTACTGTAACTAACTTCAGTGTGTGACATAAAGTTGAGTCAAAATTACAATGTAAAATTCTTTTAAAATTAACTTCCTGCTCTGGAACAACCCAGAACATTGTAGATGTTCTATTTGAGGCAGTGTCCGGCTCTTGACCATTCTGTATGCTTCTATACGTTTTCACGAACTAAACATTCTAGTAAGTTCCATTGGACTGAGGTATATCACGGGTGGTGTAATATCAGAGCTCACTGTGATGTCAGTCATTGTCTCGGATGGATGTTTGTTAGGCGCTTGTCAAGATTGCGTGCAACATGGTCATATTTCTATCCAAGTATCAATAATTATCATTGAATAAACCAATATCAAACTCGTTAGACATTTCTATCATAAAAAGTGAGGCCCAATGTCGGGGAGTAATAACTATTTTATAGCGTAACAAATGACGAAACAACCACGGGACAATTAAACAAGTAAAATCCAGTAATGTTATAAATGACTTCCAAACGTGGGGCATTTATCACCAAAAATATTACGTAAGGTGGCAATTGGCGGCCCAACGTGGACCAGCTATAAGAACATAAAAATTTGGCGTCCAGCTTGGGTCATAACAATTGGCATCCAAACAAAGGGACCGTTATGAGAATGTAACAAATGGCGACCAAACAGTGGGACGTAACAAATGGCAACCAACAGTGGGGTGTAACAAACGAGGGGCCCGTTATGAGAAAGTAACACCATGTATTGCATTTCATTGTTGGGGGGTATTAACTCGAGATACGTCTTTAGCCAAACGCTCTGTTTGAAAGTGAGGACACGATGCACATTTTGAAGCTTCACACCCAAATACATAATACAGATTAAAATGGTGGTATTTTACTAAGTAATTTTCTTTTCTGTTTAGGTGAATCACTAACATTTCTCTTTTCCCACAGAATGGAGAGTTCAACTTGGATTATAGATATTAGAGAATGGAATGTTTCTAAGCTCTCAAATGTAATAAGTGGCTTTGTAAATGTATGCTTGCTGGCATGGCTGTTTTTAATAAATAGGTAGATACATTTATTTAGCACGAATGTTAAATTATAGATCAAGTTGTTTATGTATTAAGAACGGTTTTATTTTTAAAAAGAAAACAATATCTAGACGATATATTGTATTTTGCACCACGTTTTATTATCCTTCCAAGCTATTCGCATTTTTCAACATTCGGTGAAAGGATTATAAAAGGAGAATTTATTTTAAACGTTCTCCACATGCGTGTGAAGAAAAAGAGGGAAACAATTTAAGGAAAACCATCCTCAGTACACTGGTCTGTAATTTGAGCCCCAACCTCCCCGTCATCGGAAAACCAGTCTATTGCAAGAGTGAAGCCTTCTTAAAGCATGTGGTGATACTAGATGAGCTTGGCATTATGTCATCATAAATGTGAGTAAATGATGTAAATTGAACATGGATAAGAATGTAGGTAGTTCAGAGAATAGCAACAGGGAGCCAAGAACCCACGGTTCAAATTACTTGCCAGTCATCATAGTTTAAATATTATTGATAAATTTTATTGATAAGAGATAATTAGTTAATTGGCTTACCATATGCAGTGGCTGCAATGGCAGATGAAATCACTGGGATGCAAAAGACTAAAAAGCCTGTTACTCCTCCCTGAAGTCCAGCTATGTAGAAGATCAGTCCAGTATAAATGAATGGGCCTAAAATGGCTCGAGGAATCTGCAAACAATCAGAGAACAACATTTTAGATAAAATGAGGACATTATATCATTCATGGCTACACAAAGTTACACATATGGTGGATTTAATACACAGAGTCATTTATCTGCATACAAAATTATTATTGTCAATAATATAAAGATATCCTAAGATTCAATCATTCAACTTTATATTTGAAAATTGAATAACAAAACCTATCTCTAATACTTTAAATAAAGATCAGCTATGATCCGTTTAAGATACTTTAATATTATTTAAAAGGTAGAGAGTTTATAAAGTTGTTGAATTATTTCTCACAAATATATGCCATCATGATTTGAACGCTTGTGGGTTTCATGCTTACTTGGCGCATGAGGAAATTAACTAAGAAAAGTTTTAAAGATGAATTTTTAAAGAAAGTAATACTATGAACATTTTTGTTCTAGGGTAAGCTTCTTGACCTGGATTGGTGAAAAAATGTACTATTAATCAAATGTTTCTCACAAGAATGATCATTTTAGAGATGTAATAGGGCCCAGGCTTGTAGAGACCATTGCCTATCTCTCGGAGCAATAGGGGGATCTCCTGAGGAAACGTGTGAAATACGCTGTAAGTGTAGGTGAAGATTGTTTCGGTTACTATCAGATACATCAGCCCTTGCATATTCTGGATCCCTGTCTGCTCATCTGAGTTCAGGTTTAAATAGGGCAAAGATATTAACAGGCCCACACACTGAAACAAGAAAAAAAAGTTGTCAAGTTTTCATTTGGAATGACACAATTATTTAATATTAAAAATCAAAGGATATTTGATGTGGTTGCTACAAACCACTCAACTTGGCCAAGAGGTAAGGTTGATAACTATCTTTATAGGAGACTTCTCCTAATTGATCCCAGGTGGTTCTTAAACTTATTTGCTATATGTGTATTATGTTATTATTATTATTATTATTATTACTACTAGCACCATGTCTTACTACCCGTTTGGGTTGTACGCACTTACGCTTATGTTTAATAGTAGGGTGATTGTGATATGAAATGGAGGACCTACAGTTTAACGTGGAATCCGAACCACGGTGGAGGCCTGGAGACATTCACAAGTTGTGATTAATACACGTCTTGTCATAGGTGAATGAAAGGTTTGGCAATCAGATAAATCTGTGGCAGGACCGAGGATTGAACCCTGGACCCTCAACACATAAGTCCGACACCTTATCCCTAGACCACCAGGTCACCGGTGTATTATGTTCATTATATTATAAACATTAAATCATTGTCTATAACTTTTGATATGTTGTCATGAATATTACTTTAATTAGTAGCCCTATTTTCTAAGTTGATATAATATTTGGATTAAAATGTACACTCCGTTTATTCTGAGAGGTATTAGTCTTATTTTGAATGATGACCCTATCATATTAGCTATACCATAGTAAAATAATGTAAGGTAAGCTATCTACCTCACAGGATATACGAAGGGCACATGTTAAATATCACTATTATAGTCTACAATACTGACAAATTTGATGTTATGAAAGCAATTAATTCATTTAATTATTGTAAAAATAAGATTGTTTTGCTTAACCAAGTCGGAAGATTATTATTGGTTCACGATATTTGATAGAATTGGTTATTGTCTTGTGGACAGGTGTACATTATACCTAGCGTATCCCCCAGGGTTTTCAGCTAGAACTTATTGCGTACGTTCCATGATATACAAACATCACGACGTTCAATAATGATCAAAAACTTGGGTCCCACCATTGCCTACACGGCAAGTAAGATTCAAATAATAAGAAATAAAAAGAGAATTACCGTTTACCATTAATATTAATATTATTACTATTGGATTTTAAAAGTGCATCAACACACTTCTTCCACAAGCACCTCAACAAAAACAAATACAACCTAGTTAGATTGGATATAGTCATATTGGAGAAACATACAACCTATGAATGCATAGTAAACAGTCACAATAATTAAAATTAACCATTTAAAAATTAAAATAATACTTACATATTTAAAAAATCTCAACTTTATACAAGCGTCTACAAGAGTGGGGTCTCGGATGGTGTTTTAAAAAATAATCTCTGGGCGTATAAAATGGAGCAATCAGATAACTCCTTCCACACTATTACACAATACATACTTAAGATCAGTACTAAGAGCAGTTAAGCAAATAGAGGTAAACCTATTACACTCTGCCAGAATGTGGTACACACGCAGGGAGGTTTTGCAAAGCTCACTTTCTTTTGCAGTTAAAACACTGCTCTCTCTGGGTAGCCCAATCTTGAAACCTAACCATCCACAACAAATCGTATCCTAAAATGAACCCAACGTAGACCCATATGTGTATGTGTGGGGTAACTTGGCAAGCTCGTAACAACAAATAGAATGCTTCGACACAACTCTATTATGCTATATATATATAACTCTATTAAAATGTATGTATATTTTTATATGTGGAATCCAAGTAAGATTAAAATCAAATAAAAGGATACAGATGAATGGAAACTAGTAAATTACATGTAGCATGTCCTCTATATAAAATTACATCTACAATCAAGTATGCTATAAATACTTCAAAGCAAAAGAGTTAGAACCAATCTATTACAGTAAAATGTAGCAGATATTGACTCACCCTGGATGGATGTTGTTGGATACAAACACCATGCCCTGGCGAGCCATTCCGAAAACGCCGGCATAGCAGCGTCGTGTTCGTTGAACACACGTGGTTAGAAAAGAACGACATCTTCATGAACTCGACACTCCTTCAAAGAGCGCCACTGCGCCAGCGGACTTAGATTTCCTAGTGGAATTGTTCCGACGCAGTTTCGTAGCTATATAACGAATCGCCCGGGACTCACTTTATTTGTTCTCGGTTCACTTTATGGCATTTCATTGTAATACACCGAAGAAAAAACTTCTGCAACAATCTTTAGTACCATAAAATACTGGTGGTTACGATGTGTCGGGCGTCGGATTCACCGCCGCCGCGCAGAGGAAGCCTCTTCTGTATCCATGAGTATTATGCCAAATGTTTGACGTAGATTGCTATGTCCCTCAGACATGGCCTGTTGTGTTATATTGTTAATTTATTTCTACGTCCATTAGACATGTTGTCTTTAGTCAGTGAGACTAACTTTACTTTGTATGTCCATCAGACATAATTGGTTTTACTAGAATGTTTTCTGTAGTCAGAATGACTAACATTATCTCTACGTCCATCAGACATGTTGTCTTTAGTCAGCGTGACTAACCTTACTTTGTATGTCCTTCAGACATAGTTTGTTGTATTTGAATGTTTTCTTTAGTCAGAGTGACTAACTATGCTTTTTATGTCCATCAGACATGTTTTCTTTAGTCTGAGAGATTAACATTATGTCCCATGTCCATCAGACATAGTTTATTCTGTCAGATAGTCTGGCTACCATTTTCCCTATGTCCATCAGACGTAGTTTAAGTACACGGGCTGTATGCTCTATATGTGTGTAGGCGCAGGTGTTAAAGTTAACCCTAACTCTTAAAATCATTTTTATTTTCTGAGTCCTTAAGACATGGTAATATTTCATGACGCCCTAAACGGCATGTTCACTCTTCTAATTTCCGTTTGGCTACAAGCAGGTAATCTAACACGTTTGTCTAGGACCTAGTCAGGTCACTGACTATATGCAGTCTTGTTGACACCTTTTGTGTAACTATTTGCGCTGCGCAACTTGCGGGAACACTGCTAGTTGAAGTAGTGGCCCGCGCGGGTAGTACTTTCTTCCGGCTCCTTTTGGCGTCTTTTTGATCCAGGTATTTAAAGATAGTGTCCACTAGTATTCATGTATACCCCAGGGAGTGGGTAATCGTATAAATGTACTATTGAGTGCTCTGGCAGTATTTATTAGGAAAGGACCGGCCATAGTATAATTCAGTGTAGATGCCTGATTGTTTGCCTTCTATTGTTTGAAAAATAGAAGAACCTCTTATAGGATATTACAACTTGAGGGTGTTTATGACTCTTCCTTGAGGTTTAAAACAAGCGAGCTAGCTTGAATATTATTCGTTTTAATAACTCCAAAAATATAGGATCTTTAGTTATGCAATTGTTTTTTCTATTTCTCATGTTTAGACCTTACTGAGTTTAGTCATGTAGTTTGGTCATGTGGTGTTAGACACATCATCGCTCGAGCTAGAACTAGTATCCGTGTTTCTGGAGTTATGAAAGCAAACTACCACATGTTCCATCTAACCTTGATGGTTTCAATACCCGGTTGTCCGATCGAATATTTTGACATTTATAACAGAACACGATTATCGTCAAGCATCCGGTGTTTGATCTTGTTTACCATTTTTAATCCTATTTCATATTATGTTTTTTTATAATGAATCTATTTCTGTTAATTATACAATTTTGTGATATTTACCTTCCATATCGTGGATAAATCAACTATGTACTAGTAATTGTTTCCTTCTCTACATGTTAGGAGAGGGAAACAATTCATACATGGTTTGTTAAAATACTGGGGGTTGGTGTGGACCACACTGTATATTTAAGTGAATGACCATCATTTTGGCTGTAGAATGTCAGCAATGATTAGAGGGCCTATGTTACGCCCACACCCATAGACCTTTGACACCAATTAGGATACTATATTCAGTTGAGTGGAGATCAGAAGAACTTCACAATAAATTGAGTAGTCATCAACCAAAAGGTATGAAAGGACAGGTGGTTGCACAACACCCACAGTACAATTGATCATAATAGTGACAAGACACCCTAGTCTCCTAAAATATAATATTTCCGGACAAGGTATTGTCCATCCTTACCAAAAAATACCTTTATAACCTAGAACTAGATATTAAAACAATTAGGTTCCCAAGGACGTTCCAAGCTCCTTGATAGCGTGAGTGGCCACTATTGTAGTTGAAAGAGTATATAACTTCGCGAATTTGAACAAATTGGAAGGTGAGTTAAATGGACCAATTTTGCAAATTAAAAAGTAATGATTTTATTAATGTTTATTTCAAGGAAAAATATTAATGAAAGAAACTAGATTTTCAATCTTTATCATGAAGATTCTTAAATAGTTTTATATCATATTTATGTAAATGTAATATAATATAGTCTAATATATAATAATTCTGTAATAATCTTACCAAATATAAGAAGATCTGGAGAGTGTTTTTAGTCAAATTACGTTTAAAATCAATCAGGGAACGCCACGTTAACCAATAAAGCTGAGAACAGTACTTTGGCTTCATTCTAAAAAACAAAAATTAAAACATGTATTAACCACCAAATAAATTTATGTAAAAATAAGAATATTGATATAAATGTATAATGTACAGTACAAACTTATCACATACAAAAATAAATTGAATCTTATTATTAAAATAATTTATTTAAAGATACAAGGAATGTTGTATTTAATAAAAATCCAAGGTTTTATTATTCTAGTTATCCAGCACTCCATTAAAACAAAATGGAAATGCACAGTTATGACCACTATGGGCCAGTTTCATAGTCAGATTTAGCACGACTCAAGTGCGAGTCGATACTAAATACAGGAAGACACCTACCTAGACCACAATGGAATGGGCCGTTCTCGCATAGGAAACTGGCCCATTCCATTCTGGTTTAGGTAGGTGTCGTCATTAACTTAGTGTAGGGCCGCACTCAAGGCGTACTAAATTTGACTATGAAACTGGCCCTATGAGTACGACTATGGGCCAGTTTCATAGTCAAATTTAGTACGCCTCAAGTGCGCCGCTATACTAAGTACAAGACGACACCTACCTAAATTCGAATGGAATGGGCCGTTTTCTCACAGAAAACTGGCCAATTCCATTCTGGTTTAGGTAGGTGTCATCATGCACTTAGTGTAGCGCCGGACTTGAGGCGTACTAAATTTGACTATGGGCCAGTTTCATAGTCAAATTTAGTACGCCTCAAGTGCGGCGCTACACTAAATACAAGACGACACCTACCTAAACCAGAATGGAATGGGCCGTTCTCACATAGGAAACAGGCCCATTCCATTCGAGTTTAGGTAGGTGTCGTCATGTACTTAGTGTAGCGCCGCACTTGAGGCGTACTAAATTTGACTATGAAACTGGCCCTATGAAACTGACCCTAAGTCTCGAAACAGAAATTGTATGAGAGCTACAACTTAACAATAGGAGAGTGCTCAGAAATGAGAATGGGGAAGGAATAGGCCCTGGTAAAACATCCTTCTCAACTGAATTGCCCACTATAGGAAAATGAGTCCGGGCCTGTGCAGCTTGGTAATACATTTTGTGCCGTGATATCACACACTATCACCTCCAGGCTACAACCATATACTCACACCACAAGCCCAGTTAGTCATGGAGGAGTCTACACTGGTATAGTATATATGCGCCAGTACTCGTGGCGTTGCTCGTGATGACTTCTTAAGGGGATGAATCACCATGAGAGATGAGGGCGGTTGGTTTCTAGGACCATTTCTCTGTACCCGATTACTAAAAATAGTATTACACATATTTTAATCAGATTTGTACTACTGTAAAGATCAATTTACTTACATGGTTTATGTTTTATTCATATCCACCCAGCTGATACAAGTTTAAGTTTTAAAAAATAATTTAAAGAACACTGCATAAAACGAATTGGGCTTCTCATTTAAATGTGGGAAGAATTAGGCTAAAACTGTTTTCATTGTATAACAACAAACACATTTATCTATCATTTAGTACAATTTAAAGCCAGTTAAAAGTTAAATATTTGTAAGTAGCTTTGTTTAAATGATTTTTACATGATCGTATTTTCTTGGTTTAATGTAGTTTTTTATCTGCAGACAAAGCATAAACCTAGTAAATATGATTGAGAATAATTATCCTTTCACTTTTCAGCATAAATATTGTTCTAAACTAAAATAAAGTGGTACAGTTTTATTTTAATTCGAAAAAGTGTTGTGGTGCTGTGTGCTGCGACCTATCGGTGTAAGGATGAACAAGATAAGCCTCTCGTGAAAATTCAAGGTGGTGATGCCAAGTGTTGCGCTGTGACTAACAGATGTTATCAGGGAAAATATCAACTCTACTACTTTCATTTATTAAATCAGTTGTGTGAATACGATGTGTTTTACAATAAAAGACGTTTCTGTAAAAAGAGATCGAATAAAATAAAATAAAAATCTACATTATATTTCAACAAGACGAAAGAAAAATAAATGTTGTGAATTGGATAAAAAAATAAGTTTTGTGAATTTATTATCGTTTCAGCGTGAAAAATACCATTTTAATACGTTAATTTAGAATTCATCCATTAATTTCAAATCATGTGCGTAGAATACCTAATTAATATAACTACGGGACCCACTTGGGTGACCACATGATCTAAGGCACTACTTTTGCAATAAGCTGGACTTCCGAGGACTGGGATCTGTGTTCGATCCCAGTTGGGTGCTGTCTGGTTATTATTCCTAAAAGTTTTCCACTCACTCTCCACGCAAATGTGAGTGTATGTCATCTAAAAGCAAACTTACTCTTCTCTAACACATTCACTTTATTAGTACATCGGCGTAAAATCTACACGGGCTCGGTTCACTTTGGTGTACCAATCAAACACTTTAGCCCTACCTTTGGTAATCTGATCTGTAAACAATTGATAATTTGGTATTGATAATACAGGGCTATCTAAATCATTATGGACCATTGGCAATTTAACAAGAAATACACTTATCACTATAGATAAATGTCTTGAAACTATTTTGCTATCAATTGTAGGGCTGGATAATGAAAGTGGAGTGGGGGCACTAGTGAACATGCCTTGACCACCATTCTTTTGAAATTAATAAAATTAACAAAGTTGCATATTTTATTTTTGACAATTAATATTTAAACAAATAATTTCATTACAAATATCATTTTACTTTCTCGCACCCCTTGGGTGCTATAGTCAAAGATTTGGAAATAAGGTACCGGTAAGTTTTATAGAGGAAGGGGAGGGGGAACACAAATGCTAATATGAGAATGTTACTCAACACATACAAGAGAGTGCATTGTAAAGATTGTTTCCATGTCATTTTTTTTTGTTCTTGTGATATTAGAAATGCTTCACGTCTTAATATCCTTCGATGTTATCCGTAAATCTAAAATAATAAAGTAGGGTGTATAATAAATACGGTAATTAAGAGAAAGTGTTCCTATATTTGCGCGGAGGGAATGAGCAATCATAAGGAAATACACCTCAGTTCCCGCGGCCGGGATTCAACTGAAATTTGTAGCACAGGTCCCTGATAAAATGAAAATGAAAAAACATAATATTAAGTGTGTTCATTTCAGAAGTTTTGATTAAGGACTTTGAATGTATAAAGTTGTAGAATGGAAGTATTATTATATAATGTGTGTAGCTAAAATTAATAGCTAGTGATGTGTATATATTATGAACATCCTTGACACAAATATGTTTGAAAAGGGAAACATAGATTATAAAATGATCATGCTTGAATGTAAAACTTGTGTGTAAGCCTATCAAATTTGGTCGAAATCTATAGATAGATATTTTCTATACAATTGGCTGAAAAACCTTTTATGCAGTATAATTCTATATGTTTTATTATAATTGTAAATACTTATTTTTAGAGTAAGTGTTTATAATTTTTGTAGCATAGGCAATAATTGTAATATTTATTCTATAGAAATTATACATTTTAAAAATATAGTGTTTCTTTTTGCAAGAAAATTGTTCTATATGCTATCTTCAAATTTAAATACATATATTTATATATAATATGTATTTTAAAATATTATATTATATTATAATTTTATTTACATTTATAAATATATATTTTATTATTTTGTCTGGTCAAAATATTTTCTTTCAGTAGGATATAAAGTTCCTGAGGAAAATGGTCAGATTCAAATTGTTTGTCAAATAAACAGAGAATTTGTGAATTGATTTTGTTTTTCAAAAAATGCGCTAATGGTTTTAGAGATCAGGAAGGTTATATTCATAGGAAGTGTACCCGTATTTGCGTTGAGGGAGTGCGGAAAAACAGTTTGGAAAAAACCAACTTCAGATCACCCTACCGAGATTCGAACTTCGATCTCCCCGTCAATGGCAGTCTAGTCTACTGCAAGAGTAGCGCGTTAGACCCTGAGGCCACCAAAGTGGGTGTTAGACATGTTAACATATGTAAAAACGTATAAAGCTATATTTGATTATCGAATATAATTAATGTTTGGAATTCTTGACAGTTACAAGTTCAGTGGTGTAACTATAGGGTGGTGGCAACATGCCGCATGTCCACGCCCAAAATAGGGCCCACCACGCAGGTCCACCCACCCAAAATTAATTTGGTAATAGATGAAAGCATTGTATTTTAATTCTATCTTTGTTTCGTATGTAGCGTTTATAGTATAAAAGTTACAAGATTTAAACGCAAAAACAATAAAAAAAAGGACAATATAATTTCAACTATGCCTACATAGGGTGGAGTCAACTCACCTAGGCCCCATTTTGCTTGCTGTGCCTCCCCCAGTCGATCCCCCCCCCCNCAACTCACCTAGGCCCCATTTTGCTTGCTGTGCCCCCCCCAGTCGATCCCCCCCCCCCCCACGAGCACCTACTAACGTACTAACTGTGTGAAAAGCCAACAGACTGAACGTTGATTTCACCCGAGGTATGCTGGGAACTCTGTGACGTGGCAGTTCGAGAAAGTGACGTATTGCTAAAGTGTTGTTCTAGATGGTTCACAGAGCTTGTAGATTTTTCTACCCGTTGTATTACCACCCCATCCCTCTCTTCTTTGTTTCTTGTTCTTCTTTGTTTGTGCTAACCCCTCTCTCCCCCCTCTCAGAGCTCGAGCTTTCATATATATATATATACCTGTTATGTGCGTATTGTAATCACTCTCGTCAGGATACCGTCCTTGGGCACATCTTGGTGTCAAAGATGTTCATAAGGTATAAATTACGTTTCGGCTTTTACATTCTCAAAATTCCTTTTCGCCCATAAATATTGTTATTTAATTTAAATTATATAATCATGGTTGGGGATAATGTATATGACCTTGATTTTGTTATAGGTTGGATTAATTATGGTTAAATTATGTTAGCATGTTTATTACGTTGGCAAAATAAAAGCGAAGTCCCTTTTTTTAGCTCACGTGTTAGCTGCGTTTTCTCGGACTAATATCAGGGAAAGGGTTGTGATATTTCCTTTTGGAGTTTTGAGTTTTGAGTAAGACAATTATTGCACATAATGTATACTTCGTATGGCCTGAGACGTCATTCTGCTTGCTGAATGTATTAGCTATATATATATTATAGCACGTCCGGCAAATGTTGCCACGATTAAATGTTCGCACTTCTTTGTATAGTCTATTCTTTGTATAGTCTATTATACTTCATAACCGGTAAGGCATAATATGTCGAGGTTTTGTAAATGTTAGATTTAGTTAACATAGAAAACGTAGAGCCCATCTGGCTGTAAATTAGGTTACTACTCTTTAATTTTTTGGCTATTCCCCTTCTGTAATATGTTATATTGCGCTAACGTGTATTTATAGAGAAAATACCATTACTGTATTTATTATAAACAAGCTTCAATACTATTGAGGATGGTCGCTGAGGCCTGTTGTTATTAGATTTTCTACTGCTATACATGTGTATTAATATTAGTATTCAAATCAGGGTGATTGTGCAGACCCATCTTTTTACATTTCTAATTATTTTATATATTATTATTATTATTATTTAATTTTGGTTGATTAGTGAGACCCATTGTTGCTATATTTCAAATATATTCTATTTATATATATTTATATTCTTACATCTAATTGGGGGTATTGTTAAAAATAAACAATTGGTATTGTTCTTCTAATATACACATATGTTCATAAATTTATCTTATTGTTTAATATTAATAGTTTTTGATTATAATATGAATTATTTGCTGTTTATCAAAATAAATTATTTAATATCTTATGTTTTGAGTCCTCTAAATAATATTTGTAAAGTGAGTTTATAGAAGCAGAATGACCTATATGCCGGAGTACGGCCTATTTGTCATATGACGGTCCTATCGGCTCATCTGCAATTATTGTTTATTTGTTTTTGGTATTTTATATTTAAATTAAAATCTTGTGTACCCGCCTTTATTCTCGGGAGAATAAGGTTGGTGTTACACGTAAAGATCTCATTATTCAATCAAGAATGACTTAATAGTCACTTTATTGCACATAATGTATTCTGTGCAAAGATGTATGTACATCTTTTTCTGTAAAATCAATAGAAACAGCTGAATAGTCATTTTCAAAACTTTACTAAAAATGATTTAAGAATCACATGAATCAAGAAAGGGTGCAGAGATTAGCTATGTTGTCTGTTGAGCTACTGCCCGTAGCTTGTCCTTGGCGGAAATGTAGACAATTTCACTGAGATCAATGTTTGTTTAGTCTCTATAAGTGCTAATTTTGATAATTGATTATAGATTTGTTTATAATATTTAATAATATTGTTTTATTTAATTCAGATTAACTTTTTTTTAGATTACATTGAAACTTTTCAGAAATAATTTTATTAACTCTTATGGCTGGATATTAATGCATTAGAGTAGTTTTTTCTCATCGGGTTTACACTCTTATCTCTCCACGTAAATGTAGGTACACTTCCTCTAAATTTAACCTACATACTCTATATTATTACCTTTAGGTCGAAATAATTTTTTATAGTCTAGATTTAATAAATGTAAGTAGTAGAGTTGATATTTTCCTTGATAACATCTGTGTATCACAGCGCAACGCTTGGCATCACTGCCTTAAGTTTTCATGAGAGGTTCATCTTGTTCAACCTTATAGCGATAGGTCGAAGCACACAGCACCACAACACTTTTTTAATTAGTATAAAACTGTACCACTTTATTTTAGTTTAGAACAATATTTATGCTGAAAATTGAAAGGATAATTATTCTCAATCATATTTACTAGGTTTATGCTTTGTCTGCAGATAAAAAACAACATTAAACCAAGAAAATACGATCATGTAAAAATCATTTAAACAAAGCTACTTACAAATATTTAACTTTTAACTGGCTTTAAATTGTACTAAATTATAGAGAAATGTGTTTGTTGTTATACAATGAAAACAGTTTTAGCCTAAGTCTTCCCACATTTAAATGAACAGCCCAGTTTGTTTTATGTAGTGGTCTTTAAACTATTTTTTAAAACTTAAATTTGAATTGGCTGGGTAGTTATGAATAAAACATTAACTATGTAGGTAAATTGATCTTTACAGTAGTACAAGTCTGATTAAAATATGTATAATAGTTTTCCTAGTAGTCGGATGCAGTGAAATCTCCTTAGAAACCGGTCGGGCTCATGTCTAATGGTGAGCCATCCCCTTAAGTTCTTGCAGGGTAAATCCAAGCAGCCTCGTTTACTGCGATCAAATACTCGAAAATCTTAAAACATAACTCACCGTTTCTCGTAAACTACAAGGACAATCACAGTAGTTCTTTCAGAATTTTTGGTGACCTGGTGGTCTAGGGGTAAGGCGTCGGACTTCCGAGCTGGGGTCCGGGGTTGAATCCTCGGTCCCGGTACAGGTTTATCTGATTACCAAAGCTTTACTTCACCTCTGACCAAGACATCTTGTGAATGTGAGTAGTGTCAGGCATCCACCGTGGTTCGGATTCCACGTTAAACTGTAGGTCCTCCATTTCATCTCACATATCACCCTACCATTACACATTAGCGTAAGTGCGTATAACCCGAACGGGTAGTAAGACGCGGTGCTAATAATAATAATCTTTCAGAATTCGTTAAAAAACCTTAAAAGACATGAGAATATTATTACAATTCCCATATTCTAATTGGTTTGCTTAAAAAAATGGTCTTCTAATGAAGGAACTAAAATAAGGTTTTTATTGAAGACATTTTCACTCTGTGTAAAAGTTTTTTCCTAATTGAGATTGATGTGTAGTATAAGTGTATGAAATGATCATCATGAACCGAATTGTATTTTGATCTAAAACTCATTCCTTTAACACCAATAATTTTCACAGTTTGGTGTGTTTAGTTACGAGATTTTCACGCAATCCAGGTTTTCGCTAAACTGAGATTGTCAGATAGACCGGTCCGTCATTCGCTCAATGATTGACGATTATGCTTGAAAGGAGGTTGGGCATTATAATAGTGATTTAGTAATGGAAGTAATAATAAGATTTGGTTTGTCTAATATAACGCACTACATCACTTTCAACAATTTTAGTCCTCTTTTTATTGAAGATTTTTTAATGTGCAATTACTGAACACATTTATTATATCAGCACACGACTTATATAATAAATTTATACAAACTTTGAAATTCTCAACATCCTCTTCCTAGGCTGAAATATCACCAAAGACTAATACACATCATGTCGGAAATCGAACTCGGGACCAAGCTGAATTATTGTTGGACAAAGTGGACAACAATAATTATAAATTTAAGATCGATCTATTCACTAATTTACAAGAAAGCTAGAATAATATATTATGAATAGAGTGCACAACCAAGAGTGATTTAAAGATTTAACATAATAACAATTAACTATTGTAAATCTAGTAATAGTAAAGCTAGTAAAAGAAGATAAGGAAAAATAAATGTAGGAATGGAATGATGGACGGGTCTTTCTGCCAATTTTCAGTTTATCAACACCCTGGCGTGTGTGAAAAGCTCGTAACTAAAAACACCAAAATGTGAAAATTATTGGTGTTAAAGGAATGAGTCTTGGATAAAAATCCAAATTCAGTTCAGGAGGATCATTTCGTATACTTATACTATCCATCTATTTGAATTAGGAAAAATATTTTACACAGAGTGAATATATGTCTGCACTAAAAACCTCATTATAGTTCTTTCATTAGAAAACAATTTTTTCCGAGCAAACCAATTGAAACATGAGAATTTTAATACACGTATTTTAAGGTTTTTATAACGGATTCTGAAAATCTAATGTAATTTCCCAAGTAGTTTATGAGAAACCGTGAGTTATGTTTTAGGATATTCGAGTATTTGATTGTGGTAAACACGAGGCAGCTCAGATTTTCCCTGCAAGAGCTTAAAAATGTGGCCGTCTTACGCGCTCGGGTCGTGAATTAAAATATTGTCTGCACTTTGCACGGTGCCTATAGCCTTTATTTTTATCGTATGGCATCTTTGACCGATATATATAATCTTGTTTGGTATCTTGGGTGTGTAGACATTTAGCCGCTCTGGTGGCACAGAACATTGCCTAGGGTACATTCATAGAGATTGTATACTTGTCATGCCCGCAATTATATGATAGTGATTATGAAGGTGTGGAAATAGTAGCGACCTTAAACCTAACTCAAGCCTAATTGACCAAACCCTGGTGACCATTGGGGTAACTTCTCTTTCGGGAAGATATATATTTTACCAGTAGGGAATTGAACCCGAGACCCCCAGGTGCACTGACCACTATGCCACGGGCTTGGTTGGTACAGCGGCTACGAGCAAATATACAGAAGACCTGTAGTTAAGGCATGGAAAGTGAAATTTGGAGAGGTCTTCCATAAAGTCTGTACCGGATTCGAGCTCCCTTCCAAATGAAATGCCCTCTCGTATGATCAGTGGCTCCCTTTGTGACGGTTTCTATATTCATACATTTTCTGTACATTTGTATTTATTTACAATCCAAGGTAATAATAATCTGTGGTAACGGGTTTATTGCCATTCTCAGAAACCAATTAAAATATAGTTGAGAAATGACACCTGTAAACGAGAATCAAGCACCCGCTTAGCTTCGGTAATCCCAATCTGCTATGTAAAACATGAATACTAAGGTATCCAAACATTATGATTTAAAAACAAACATAGTAAAATGTACCGGACAGTTGATAGTATGCTTATTTTTAAGTTAAGAGAGAACTGACATTTTTTTACACAATTTTATCAATTATATTATCAAAGATAACATAAAACTTTGTATTTGCTCAAATATCTATCAGTCTTAAAAAAAGAACTAATATATGGAGCTTAACTATTCCTAAAACAATAGTTAAATATGCATGAAAAAATGTATGATTTTTAAAAATATTTCTAGACTAAATGCTAGGTATATTAAAGTCTTTCCAGAGTATGCTGATTGTTGGTTTTATTAAAATAGAAATTATCCCTCCACAACGTTTAATTGATATATAAATTTGTAAACTTACATCAAACTGTACTCGTGAAAATCTTCAATCTAAAAGAATAAATATACATACATGGTTAATTATTAAATTAAATTAATGTAACCTCAATTAAATTAATGTAACTCATCCAAGGTAAGATTTAAAATATAAACTTAGTGCTTTGTGTGTGTTTATATTTAAACAAAACACCTGAAGAAATCAGTTTATAGTTACTAAATTTTGTCTATTCTTATATTTTAGTTTAATGTAATTAAGACAAACACCATAAATGAAAATACTATTTCATATACCCCATAAATGATCTGTTGCTAACACATAAACATAACAATGAATATATTTTTACCAAAATAATATTACATTCATAATTCTAATAATATTTATTTGTATACAATATTTTAAACCAAGCACACTTTCATAGATGTTTATTACCTCTGGATTGGAGGTATAGCACTTTTCAAGGAGGCTTTGCAGATCAAGATCGTCAGACTCTTTTCTGCAGGGTATAATCGACCTTCTTTCATTTCTAGCTTGTGTAACAAGTTTGATAAGCTCTTGGCCGTAACGAGATCTATCAAATTCATCACACAGCCACTGGATCTTGCGCTGGCTTTCCATTTCTTTACCAGGTACCACTGCCAGTTGGGACGCGTAGAATTCCGCCCGGTTGAATGTTGCTGGACAGTTTAGGCCCACACTGAAATATTAACAATTCAATTCAATAATAAATGTGACCAATAATGTGATCTATAAACAGATCAGTTAACATAAATCATATATGTTCTGAAAAATTAATAATAGTCCAAATTTAAAATTAATGACGTTTTGTGTTTTAAGCTTAGAGTTGTCCCTTAATATATTGTAAATATATGTAATTTAAATATAGATCGTTTTTTTTTCTAGAACCACATATTACAACCAGTTCGGATTATACACCTCCAATATGAAGTATACAAATAATTCCAAACAAAGTGAGGCTTACAGTATTTATGTAGGCCTGCGCATAATAGGGAAAAGGCAATCGGTTACCCTTTTTAATATAGGTCCAAAACTACAATAGGAAGACCGGGAAGCAAGAGGTAGACAAATTAGCGCATTTTTATTTAAGTATATTTGTCAACAACAGGTTCAAATGAATCTCCTAATAATTGAAAATAAACTTTATATGAAAAAAATTAATATTGTTGACACTATAAGTTTCAACATACTGTTAAGTTAAGCTAGGTTCGTATAGGATAATTAGATAAAAGGCCCTTTCAGTACAGCGAAACACTTTAAGTCCCACCTGTCTCAAGGCCACCATTACTGCTAAAGCAATTAACTTTCAAGATCATTGGACATCCATGATGACGTCACAATAATTTTACCCGTTAGGTATTGTGCAATAGTGGGTGCTTCACCATGACGTCATTCCCCCTACCCTCATACCCCTTTTTAAACCATTAGTTACTGGGAAAGCTTGGGTTTTACCAGTGATATCATCCCCAAACCTCCCCCTTAGGTGATATGTGGGTTAATGACCTGGTAGCATTAGCTTGGCAGAGAGTTTTATACTTCATGAGACACGTATGACTCACCCGGTGATATCATATGATACGCCCTTACGACTCATATAATTAGACCGATCAATGAGCATAATACCACCATTAGATAGAATACAAGCCTCAGGAATACTGGATCCACATCTCATACGCCTCAAGACATCAATTCTATACTAACCCTTAATTTATAAAAAAAAACCGATTATAGGGCCTCACTAAGGATGTAAAAAAGTATCTATACTTTAATAATATCAATATTTTCCTTTTGATACCAGTCTTTTTTTTACTTGATACTTTTTTCCTATACTTTAACTGATATCAGTATTCACACTCCGGTATCGAAATAAACAACTTTTTTGTAATCTTCACTCGTGCTGTTATTAAATGTTTACCAGAGTGGACTGTGGAGACAGAAAAAAATGGCAATATTTCTTAATCCCCACTCACTGTCTGTCTGACACGCAGGAAGCAACTCTAGAATTCACTCTCTTTTAGCTTCTCATAATGCCTAGAAGTTCATTTATCTTTGTTTATCAATACAGCTGCCAGGCCGAACGACAGGGAGATTGTTATGGTGACCAGTCTACAACCCCTTCCTTTAGCAATGAGCACGGTTAAATAAAAGAATCTTTCATAGAGCTCAATGAACTCAGTCAACTCAAGGATTTCCCAAGCAAACGAAGCAGAAAAGTGTATGTGTGTTTTTGAGCAGATTAAGCAGAGTGTCCATTCTTCTATTGTTTGTCAATAGTTATGAATCTATATCGATAGGAGCATACAAACTACGAGTGTAAATAAAATATGGCACCTCCCAGAAGTATATAATGAAAGTTTTTTTTAAGAAGTTGAATAGCGAAAAAGCATCCTGTAAAATTTGTTTTAAAGTATTAGAAACCAGTGGGAATATTTCTAAAATTAAGATGCATTTGAAGATTCCCCCGGAAAGTTAGGTAAAATTGCTATAACTTTATGTTATCATATTTGTATATCATGATAAAAAAAAGTAAAATAATAACTTAATTTACTTATTTTGCCGCCGCTTAAGAGACCCTGAAGAATCAAAGGATGATCGGTGTAGTAAAATTCAGTTAGAAAGAGAGCAACGCCCATGTTCAACAATTTTTTTTTTCAAAATCAAGAATATTTTACCGCGTATGCCTCCAGTGTCTTAGAGGAGGTGAGAAATAAGCTAATATTATTTCACCCCAATCACTGGTTAAGTAATATAACACATTAATCTAGTGAAATATTAAATTGGTGGATACGAGAAGATCAGGATTTGAATCCCAAATTGATGCGCTGAGTGTGTAGATCGAGTGGGTGGTAAGAATGTAAATCGCGGTACACCAAAAGTTGATATTCAAGTAACTTTAAAAGGGAGATTAATAAAACAGCAGATCTTAAAACCCCATTGAAATGAATCTTGTTTTTATAGAGAGAAATGGAAACTGAAGGATGCTTAAGAGTTAATTTTAAAATATACTATAGTTATAAAATTTAGAGATTCGGGATAATGGCATGTACTAATAATTGTATAAAAACTAAAAACAATATAATTATATTACACGTTTTGCATCACGCCTTACTACCCATCAGAGCTATTTGCATTTCAAGACACTAATTGTATAGGGATATTCAAGGTAGAATTTAGAGGAAATGTACCAGCATTTGGGTTAATGTAGAATGGGCAACCATGTAGGAAACCTTCAGTACATACATCTAGGATTCAAAACAACAGCTCTCCATCACTGACAAACCAGACTAGAAAAGATACGCTTTTTCCCGCATGCTCATCGTTGAAGGTTGACTTAAACAGTTATATCATAAATCATACCATCATTATAAATATTTAATTGATTTATAAATTTTAATTAGTTATTATTAGGTTATAATTATTTAATATATTAAAAGTTACTATAAATATTTAATTAAGTTTTAGCTTTTAATCAGATATTAATTTATAGCAAGTAAAATATTTGTTTATTTTATCTTAGTTGATTGTATATTGAACATGGATTTTGTAGGAATCCATTGATGATCCCAATAATACTGAGGAGTTGGAATTAGAAAAAATGGGTTTATTACAAACACAAAGAAAGACACACCAAATATCCGTTGAGGAGTCTTTTAAAAGAGAAACCTCATATTCTGGTGAGCTAAGTTTTCTCCAATGAGTAATTTGTTAACATTGTAAAATTACCTTCTATGTCAGACACTTATTGAATTGAGTAAGGGTGAGAGGAATGGGGGTGGCCTGTTGTTACTTTGGGAGATCCGAGGCACAAATGATTCAATAAAAGAACTAGGTTGAGGTTTAAATATGCAATGTTTTAACTTTTATAGGAAATGCGCTATTTAAATGAATCGAGATATGTTGTAAGTGGTATTTCATAAAATGATCATAATAATCCTACTTTTCCATTATTTTCAGAAGCTGGAGAAAAGCACAATCTATTGGTGAAGTGTCTTATATATTTTATTTGTGTAGACAAACGACCGTTTGACATTGTGAATGGGAGAGGATTCCGACGGTTTATAAAGCAGCTATCCCCCACATTTAGAGTACTGACTGTGGACATACTCAAACGACGGCTAGATGACACATACGATATTATGATGAACATTTACAAAACCAAATTGGGAAGTGGTGAAGTGGGCCACGTGGGCTTCACCTTTGAAGTGTGGTCCGAGCTATGTCATCAAGAAGTTTTATTGGGATCACGGCCCATTTTTTGGAAGGAGGTATAATAATTAAATCAAGGTGCATTGTTACCAAAGAGCTAGAGGATCGTTACACTTCTGTCTATATCGCAGAAAAACTTGAAGAAGCCTGCCAAAAATTTGGCATAAACAAAGACAAAATCACCTGTATTGTAACTGCTAATGGAGCTAACATGGTGGCTGCCGTTAACCATTTCCTTGGGAAGGGAAGGCATCTTTGCTGTTTTGCCCACACACTCAATCTTGTGATCGAAAAGATCACGAATTGGGACTAGGTTTTCCTTATCACTATTAAAATAAGGGAAATTGTGATTATTTTTTTAGAATAGTGTGGTTCAGACTTCAGAGTGATTTATTACGCTCTAAGCAGAAGACTAGAGGAATCGAGAATCCATTAAGACTCATTCTTGACGTAAAAGCTCGGTGGAATTTAGTGTATTACATGCTTAAGAGGTACATTGAACTATCTTCAATGATTCACCAGATACTTCTTTAGAATCCAAAGGCACTTGCTGAAGGACCTCAAACAGGAATTCCACACGTTCACACTGCCCAGGGACAAACCGGTCAAAGTGGTAATCAAGGGACTCCCACCCAACATGGCTACCGGTGACATAGAGACAGAATTCAAAGAGATGGGATTCCCCGTGACCGATGTGAGTCAATTCTCCAGGAAATCGACTGCGGACAACACGACTCAGACAGTAACACTTCTCCCCACTTTCCAAGTGACTCTAGCAAAGAGCACAGACACTCAGACCATCTTCCAAGTTAAAGCAATTAACCACACAAGAGTCAAAATCGAACCCTACATTCCACCACTCAACACAGTCGTACAGTGCCACAAGTGCCAAAGATACGGCCACACTAGAAACAACTGCCAGAACAATCCCCGGTGCGTCAAGTGCTTAAAACAGCACATCACTAAAGACTGCCCCAAAAAGACGCCACCACTCCTGCCCGGTGCGTCAACTGTATGGGAAGCCACACGGCAAACTACAGTAAGTGCCCGGTGTACCTAAACTTACTAGAGAAAAA
>CABFOW010000806.1:91272-168309 GCA_902141385.1 Timema californicum | reverse complement strand
CACGCAGACACTAAGGGATACACGGTAGTCGGGCCTGGCGAACCGACATTTTACCCCTCAAACCCACTACAGAGGCCAGACGTAATAGACGTGGTCTTGAACAATATAAGGGTGACACCGGAAGAGCTCTCTGTTCTTAAAGAACTTACTCAGACCACAACCCTATATTGTGCGAGATCACAACAAACATAGAAATACAGATAAAAGAGATCAAAAAATTAAAAATTACAAGTAACTGGGAAGGATTTAAAAGGACACTAAACGAAACATTATTCGATAACATAAACTTCACGACCACCGAAGAAGCAGACACTACCCTCCAGCTCTTTACAAGCACAGTACAAGAAGCATACAGAACCAACACCGTAATAGAACAGGAAAAACACGACTTACCACGCCAACACCCAGACCTTGACTTTCTGCTCGCTTAGAAAATAGAGGAAAGGAGAGACTGGCAAACACACAGAACGACACAACACAGAGCAGCCTACAATAGACTCACGGCACAAGTAATACGTACAGTTAAAACTATCAAATACAACAACTGGAACACATACACCACTGACGCTGCCATGGACCCCAGCAACGTCTGGAAAGTCACAAAACAGCTGAAATCAACTGGCAATAAACGGTCGGTACCGGCTATACACGGGGATCGTGGTATGGCCTATACAAGCTCAGAGAAAGCGGAGGCCATAGCTGCGACTCTGGAGAAACAATTTACACCAAACCAAAACCCGAGAGACGCAGACTTCGTCAGGGACGCACACAGATCAGTACGGGAATACCTATTTAGACCAATAGTGACACGGGTGGACCCAATAACCCTCGATGAATTAAACTACACAGTGAAACACCTCCCAAATAAGAAAGCGCCAGGCCACGATAGACTATCAAATGAAACACTACAAAAACTACCACCGAGGGCACTACTCACGCTACTGACAATATTCAACGCTCTACTTACGCTTTGTCACTTCCCAGACGTATGGAAATTGGCGAGAGTAATAACGCTTTCCAAACCAGGAAAGGACCCAATGTTCCTTCAGAATGGAAGGCCGATTAGTCTCCTCCCAACTATGAGCAAGCTATTTGAAAAATTAGTACTAAAAAGGATAAACAAATTTAGTGAAGAAAACGAGATCATCCCCAAAGTGCAATTTGGTTTCAGGAAAAAGTACTCTACCATCCACCCCGTACTAAATTTAATCGAGGACGCTACAAAAGCTTTTGAAGTAGAAAAAACCACTGAAGCAATATTTCTTGTCGTTGAAAAAGCATTCGACAGAGTTTGGCACATAGGACTAATTCAAAAACTAATTAAATACAACTACCCACAATGGATCATCCACATCATCGCCAGTTACTTTGCTCGAAGAATGCTTCAAGTAGTCATGGACGGAGCAAAATCACCAGTACATGACATAAGGGCTGTGGTGCCCCAGGGATCTGCACTAGCACCACACCTTTATAGTATATATACTTCAGACATCTCGATCCATCCGTATATAAAAGTATGACTCTTTGCTGACGACACCATGGCCTACACTATCTATAAAAACATAAATTACGCCAGTTTAAAAATGCAGAGGTAATTGGTAGAACTACAAGTTTGGTTCAGGACTTGGAGGATCAAAGTCAATCCTACGAAATCATCAGCTCTGATTATTAGCCGAGGATACAAACAACTCCCAGCACCACTCAATTTATTCTACACAGAAATACCTGTTAAAAAATATACAAAATATTTAGGCACTACGCTAGACTCGAAACTAACCTGGAAAAGTCACATCGAGGACACAAACAAAAAAGCCACTGGGAGATATGTCCATTTGTACGCTCTATTCAAAGGAAGGGAACTAAGCATTCACACCAAAACTGTCTTATACAAATCAATGATACAACCGGTAATATTGTACAACTACAAATAACACAAAACATGATACTCAGAACCATCACTGGAGCACCCTGGCGCACTAGAACAACAGACCTACATGAAATGACTAAGTACAGGCAGCTGCAAGACATATACAGGGAAAGGAACCAAAAACTCTACGGACTGGCAGACACACACACAAACGACATAGTACAGGAACTAGGACGTTAGGACCCTGCTGAGCACATATGCTACAAGAGACCACGGCTGGCGTAGAAGAGCACTATTATTACTAAGTGTATATTATAATCTTTATGAAAAATACAAAATCCCTAGTCATAGATCTAGAAAAAAATATAAATATACACGTATATATATTATAGTAATATCCCTAGTAGATTAGTAACCAACCAAATTGACAATCGACTACGCCAAAACAGCAGGATTGATGACAACCCACCACCCCACCAATCCCATCCTTGATCCAACCTCAGACCCAGCCTTCACAAGTCGCTCATTTCATGCCATTACTACCTTAGTCACGGCCGGACGCCACTGGGATAACCGTCTAGGTTGTCTACTAGCCAGAGGATAATCATGGCGCCAGGGGTGGCCCCAGATGACGAATGGAAATGTATCCACCTCACTCCTAATCCCAAGAAATGAAAATCCTACAAAAACAAGCAACTCTTTATTACCTTTGCCACCACCGGACTCCACTGGGATAACCGACTAGGTTCTCTACGAGTCAGAGGATAGTCCTGGCGGCGCCGCTGTCGGACTCAGATGGGAATGGAAATGTAACCATCCGCGTCAAACCTAATCCCTACAAGTCAGTCAAACCTTTCGATCTTCTTACCGAAAATCGACTCATGGAACATCAACATCTCATCATCATACCTTATACACACCTTCCCCCATCCCAGACAAGAAAATACTCCCCAAATCCCGAGACCCAACGCATTCATTAATTATCACCAATTTCACCTCACAATTTTAGTTAATTATACAAATGTTTTGTAAATGGTATTAAAATTAATACATTAGGTCAGGAGTCACATAAGATCAGCCCTTTCACAGGTGACCTAGCTTGGCGTTTCTGTCAAGGTGGATATCTTGCGTCGGGCAACACAATCAACCACCTGTAGTATTCTGCAGGCTCATTTCATCGATTTCATTTCATCTGGTAAATAAGTTCATTCGCGAGGTTAAGAGTCATGACAATGACTCGGTACTCAAACAGGAAATGAGCCCTTTCGCAGATGACCTAGCTTGGCATAAATATCAAGGTAGATATTCTGAGTCGGGCAACAGCCGAACGGTGCCCACCATAATTACGACAGTCGTCGAAGCGATCAAACATCATGGAAGGTCAAGACATTTGCCCACCAATCAAAGCTAGTGAAGCCGCTCGCAATCATCAGTATTTTCAACCCTTTGTTTCCGCTCGATGAAGTTGACGCCAAACGAGTCGTTGTTGGCATGAGTGTCAGAATAACTTTACGGCCTATGTCCAGGAAGAAAAATGTGGAGGAGTTCGTGCGGTGTTTAACCATATAGAGTGGAAATAACTGGGCTACTATAATTTGGTCATATCAAAGTTTCTCTGCAACACGCAGCCTCCTCAGAAAATTAGTCTAACTAATGAATAAATCTCTCTGATACGATTGCGCTGATCGTGTGGTCTTCCTCAGCGAGAAACAAGATGCCGGACTCAAGTGGGTCGCCTATCTTGCACCTAGCTGGGCGCGTCTTTGTGAGGTGTGGGACTCATTGACGTCACCGTCGACTGACGGGATGTGTGGCCAACACCTGTCACCAAATAGTGCAACGATTTGGACGACACACTCGTCATGGGTGTATGTGGCATGCTAACAGAGACCGTGTATGCCATCGACCTCGAACAGCCTACGTTGGAAACCCACATTAGAAACCTGGATTTTATCAGTTCTACCTACTATACACGCCAAGTTGTCAGTTTGGACTATTACATGTTTGATTGTAAGCTAAAAACAATTTTACTAACACATCCAAGAGACACTGTAGAAAAACGTACTGTACATAAATTGTGACGTGATGAGAAGTTTTTATTTTCATTTCCGAGATATACATAAAAAAAATCAGGCAAAATATTGATGAAGCTAAAAATCATGTTGACTACATATTGTTAGCAAAATATTGCTGAAGCTAAAAATCATGTTGACTGCACATTGAAATTTTTGTAAATCGTGTTTGGCCAAATAAAAGTCATCCCTTTGCTCAAATGTCGGAGGATATGTTGGTAAGGTATAATAAACTATGTATATGTGTTTCCATTATATTTAACCTTATGCCTGCACAGTAGCAAAACGTCAGGGCAGGAAGGATAAGCTCAGCTATTCCAAAAGGTTTTGAAAAAGGAGAGATAACTTTCCTTTACATAAAACAGATGTAGAATGGTAATATTAATGGTCATTTTTTAAATCGTAATGGCATTTTATCAAGCACGTGCGGTGAATGTGACGGTTCCTTTTGGAAAGATAAGCTGATGCCTCTCTGCTTAACGCACCCTGAGATTCAGGCCTGCGGGGAGCATTGGAGAGTAATGCGCGCGCAACTGTTCATCATGGCCACTGAAGGTGACCAATAGGCCGGCTATGCCCGACTTGTGAGTCTTACCTTATGAGCATTCAAAGTGTGTTTCAAAGGTTTATTTCAGTATATATTAGTTTAGTTTTGTGATTGCGAATTGAATTTTATTATTTTAATGGGTTGTTTTGACTTTACTGATATGTATGTATATTATAATACTAATGTTTTAGGATTTAGTATATGTACCGGGAAAAAATGGGAGACACTGTAGACATCTGCACTTTCGATGCAGATGACATTTTATTAAAATTCTACTGAGGCTTTGTCTTTTGAAAGAAAAGTGCATTTCAAAGGAAAAATAGCAAGAGCAAAATTAGATATTTCACAGAAGGTATAGCAAATATATATATATATATATATATATAATTAGTAGCAGTAGTATGCCAGTACTGTATTATACAACTTGATTAAAATCCAA
The DNA here is from genome assembly GCA_902141385.1 of Timema californicum. NCBI lineage: Eukaryota > Metazoa > Arthropoda > Insecta > Phasmatodea > Timematidae > Timema > Timema californicum. The sequence continues at coordinate 163,384 of CABFOW010000806.1, read as the reverse complement.
TTTTTTAAAATCGTTAAGTATGTTCCTTTATGAGTGTTCATGACTCAGATTACTCAAAAATTATCATCACGCTTCACCACTGTGCTTGCATTAATAATTCAAAAAGATTAACTATATTAATTACTATAATTAACTTTCATCATATAGTTTACATTACAAAACCTGTCATAGAAGATCTACAAATTTGGGAGTAAAATGGTGATTACATGTTTGTCATTGTAAGGGCTTATATTTATTTTCATTACTTCCTTTATTTAAGTATTTTACTGGTTTTTAATATCTAGAAAAGTTTATAAATGTTAAAATAGATACGACTAAACAGGTTGCAATATTATAACATTCACAATGATTAGAATTACTCAAAACAATTTGCAATTTGCAAAACAATTGTTGACATAAAGAAGATGGTATGTATCATCCTTATGAAAAATTCTGAATATAAATATCGTTGACTTAGCTCTGTTAATTGGTGACTAACACGCACGTACTTAAACATGGATGTTGAGGACCTTCTGAAATGGCAAATTGCTAGTGCTAAAATTATTCTTTGAATCTCAAATGTTAATTATTTAAATATAGATTTCAAATCAACCGCCATTGTTGATTTAAATCGTTTAATTTAATTAAGGTTGTTTTTAACATATTCTATTCACTGATATAATATTGAAAATGGTGTTGCCTATTATTTTATTAGTATTAATGTAATGAGATTTACTTTGTTTTTAAAAATGATTGTTTGCACCTGTTAAAATATTTAGCAGCATCACAAACGTCACCATAAAAGGCGACTCTGCCCCGAGCTACCAGCAGCACTTGGTTGAACATGTCGAAGAGACCAGAGGCTGGTTGGTGGATGGTACACACTACCACCTTTCCACTGGCAGCAAACTGACGCAGTTTTTCGACCACTACGCCAGCACTATAGCTGTCCAAGCCCGTTGTCGGCTCATCACAAAAGAGGAGTGGAGGGTCTGTCAGCAACTGCACATGTAAGGTTTTGCGATTAAATACATATTATTTATTCATTATAGTTTTAATTTTTAAATACAATGAATATGGAAATGGTAGGCTGTAGAAAGATAAATATTCTGGTTGTTACTTTTTTTCTTTTAAGAATATACTTTAATTATGTGTATTTATAAACTCTAGCTGGGCATTTATCACAAAATATTTCAAACTTGGCCCAGACACTATCAATAAATCAACTTAACAAAGGACAACACCCCCACTTTGAACGCTAGAATCAAAAATAGCACTACGTGGGCTGCATTATTTAATCAGGTAGTTACAGAACTATGTGAGCTACAAATGTTACAGTTTTCAAGGCCTTACCTGGAATTCAACCTAGATCACTTCACATTTGCATTTATATAGTTAATTTGAGGGTAGTCTGGATGGGTAGTAAGACGTGGTCTAAAGGAAAGTCTATCTTACTACTAGTTCATCTCGCTACATATACCGTATTCATTATTTATACTTATTGACAAATTTAAAGGAAATGGATAGAGAGCCTCGTCAGTCGGAACTAGGACTAAATGTCCCACCACGTCTTACTACCCGTTCGGGTCACACGTCTCTAATGATTTAGGGATTAGGAAGGTTGCATTTAGCGGAAATGTACCAGCATTTGCGTGGAGGAAGTGTGTAAGACCATTGAGGAGAACCACCCTCAATGTACCCGAGGGGGATCTAACCCTGGTCTCCTCGTCATTGGGATTTTAGTCTTTTGCGATAGTTACGCCTTGGACTATGTGACCCCCAAAGAGGGTATTCTCTTAAGGGTAGTTCTAAGCCCACCTATTATAAGGAGCTACCATAATATTGAGAGTTACAGTGTTGTCATTTTTTTCAAACCTCATTATTATGTTTAGCCCAGAGCTTGGTCGTGTTTCCATCGAAACGCGTGCCAAAAGTTTTAACAGAGCGTGCTTGAGGTGGGAGAAAATAAGTACGCAATAAAGCTTTCTATTTATGATCTCTTTGGTGATACTTTCTCCTCATTCTCGCGATCTGGTTCCGGTTCTGGGCTCATTTTCACCATCTTGTTTAGCGTTTCCGTGATCGTCTTAAAAGCCTCCTTTGCAATACTATCAGACTCGTGTCATGCATCACGTAGCTGTTTGTACTTACTCGCTTTAGTGATATCCTCTGCCACCTTCGTCTACATAATGTAGACTATGAATCACTTTTACGATGAATAAACCAAGTATTATTCCTAGACGTACGTAGGACCTTACTCTACACGTAAAGCTGGAGATGAGGATGACAATCTCTCCAACATGAAAGATATGGAATTACCTTTTTACACTTTGAAATGTGCCCCTATGATGGGTTTGAGGTTTGCTAATCAGGTAAAGTTCTTCAAGTCCATATCCATAGGGGAAATTATCCCGGTTCTCTTGAACTTATAACCAGGTTCATTAATCAAAGTCAATTCCAAATATCTCACATTTTTCCTGGTGGCGTTTAAATCCAATTAGATGGAGACAAAACCATTATATTCCTTGAATTAAAATTTATACCTAAACACGAAAATCGAACCCAGCACCTTTGGCTCAGTTTGCCAATGCACTAAATGCTGAGCTCTCCAGGCATCGTCCAGTGCTCAGAATCATTCTTTACTCATATTTTAATGCATAGTCTGTGATGGACGTGCGAAGATCATCAGCTACGTATGAGTGGTTAATTAATATCACTTGCTATAAGATAGCGCAGCCACCTGCGACTAGGTATGGCAGTGTTATTCGATAGCTCATGATATTAATTGACCACTCTTATATAGCTAAAGATTTTCACACGTCCATCATAGACTCTGCCTTAAAATATGAGTGAAGAATGACTCTGAGAACGGGACGATTCCTGGGTAGCTTAGTGGTTAGAGTATTGGCGTACTAAGCCAAAGGTCCCAGGCTCGTTCCGCATGTCCAGGTGTCATTTTTTAATTTAAAGGTTTATAGATGCTGCATCCGAAAGTAGCATAGGCAAATAGATGTTGCGCATGATTAAACCTTCTCCACTGTAATAGCATTCATCTGCTGTAACTTTTGCTGGCATGGTACCTCTCGTCATCGTATCGTACAAGTCCGCGAAAATAGTCTCCTCTATGATGAAATACTCCTCCGACCTGAGAAACTAAGGATTCAAAAGATCTATTGGTGTTTTAATCTTGTTGAGATAGTCTTCCTGGTGATGTGACAGTTTCTATATCTACTTAGTCATTACCGATAGACATTTTTAATGTAATGGAGGTGATTTAACTATTCAAACATAAATAATGTAGCGACTATATTCACTCGTATAATATACAGGCCTATATTTATTGAAAACTGACTTAATACATACACTCACTTTGCTTTAATAGGTCTATCTAAGGTCTATCATTTACGAGTTACAATATGACCTTCTTTTATGAGCCATACCATAGTGGAATAATGCAAGGTAAGTTTGCTACCTTACGGGGTAAGCTTAGGGTGAACACCGTTCCCTTGAAAGGTAGCAATTTTATCTAGATCGACTAAAATAGGGCTCTATCTTATAAGATAAACGTAATTATAGCCCATCAGCGTAAACAGAGTACATCTTTGAGTAGAAAACCCTAATCTGAGAATAGAACCATTTATTTATTATATTCTAAATATTAAATAGTTTTATACGCATTTTTCATTGAACTTTATAAGCATTGAAGGCTGCTTTTTAAATACGTCTCTTCCCTTAGGGCATATAGCAGTATTAATACATGCTGGGTTACCATGGGTATTCTTATCACAAATTCTAAATGGTTTTCAGTTAGTTACGTGAGCCTTTTCATGCATATTTTTAATCATTGGTCATGAGTATACAATATTACTTCATAATTATTTAAAAGCTAGCTAGTTTACATTGTTACCTGCACGGCCAAAGCCAATCTCTTCTTCTCACCTCCCGAGAGATCCGAGAGACGAGTATGACAACATTTAGTTAGACTAAGTTCTGACATCAGTGAGTTAATCCTTCTTTTACGTTGATTTGGAATCATGCGGCGATCCATTTTAAGCTGAGCCTGTTAAGCAATAAAATCATAGCATAATGAACACTATTAATACAATACAAGTAGTGTGAGAAATATTTGGGGGAATTAACTATTCATAAGGTTTATTAATTTGATCGTCAACACGAAGACAGGAAAACAGGGTTAATACTACGACGATAGCCGTATTTGTATACTAGGGTCGATCAGAAAAAAGTTACATGTCCTATTAATTAACATTGCTATATAATTGAAAGTCCAAATTTGACTGGCCTACTCACTAGAGTGCTCTAGTGTTCAGGGTTATCCTTACTTAGCATAATATGCTCATCTAGATGTGCAGGGCCAGTACAAAATGGCGCCCCCCTCTGTGCTGCAATAGTCGAAGCTCCTGGCTTCAGGTCTAGAGGTCATGAGTTCGATCCCAAGTAATTTAAAATTCTTCTGTGAAGCAGTCAGGTCAACTCGGACTCGTGAGGACAATTGTCAATTGAGGAGCTACTTGAATAAAGAAAAAGCATGAGATTAACGGCCGGAGGGTTGATTGCAACAAAATTTGATAATACTGTTTGCTCATAAATTCTCTCAGAACCTTTAAAAGACGTTGTACTTCCCAATTTGAGAATCTCTGCTGTAGAAGCTATTTATATATGTGAATCGCGACGAACAAACTGGAGGCTTTCTCCAATTAATATATCTCCACGTCATTTGTATTTTTTTCTGAACTTAAACTATTTTAAAATACTACACTTAGACTTAACACTTGATTTTAACAACTTTCGGTACGCTGATTTTAAATATGACACTAATTTTGTTGTATCACGTCAAGTTTTGAACTATTGCATTCTTTTTTATCACTATGATCTTGAATGACTCAAACTTTTGATCACATAATTAAGCGGGTTTTGCCGATAAAAAAATATAATCCATTCAACACTTATTCCTTGTGTTATAAAAAAATTTCTCATTCGAATAATTTGCATATCGAGTGAAACAATTAAGATAGTTATCGTTAAAAACTAATTTTTAAAGCAAGGGCTATAGCACATTTGCTATAGGAATAAAACTTCCGTGGCTGCCAGGATAGGCGTCGAACATTGTTTATTAGAGCATCTAGCTTCATGATTATATATGACCTTGAAATTTCACGAGATATCTCACGAAATCTTAAATCATTTCAGAAAATATGAAATTAAGTAGGAATCTCATGAAATATTACGGAAAACGGGATTTAGTATTTTTTGTCTTTTACGCGTTAGCTTTTTTTCCATTAGAAAAGGTAAATACTTTAATACATAGATAGATGTAAAATAAATTTTGTATTTTTGACTCTACTTCTATTTTAATTGGGGTTCCTAAAGATAATTCTCCGCCTCCAAATAATATCGTAACTCGTTAACGATAGGGATTTCTTGGTGTTTCCAAGTTCAGTTATGTCTGTTAACTCACTGTAAAGTTTGAGATGTGGACAGAAGAATCGGTACACAGTTTCTAGCGATTGCGTTTTTGTGTCTTTTCAATCACCGGACTTCTACACACAAAGAGGCTTACAAAACCAGCATCGTGCTACTAATTTGAAGTTTAAGTTGAAGAATTAAAAGTCTTATGAACAAAGATAGCTACATTAAGGAGTGGAAGAAGCCAACGACTGCCAGATTAGAATTTTGATTCAAAGCCAAGCAATACTAGAGAAAGAGTGAAACAAATCTAAACATAAATTATTCAACTGTCAATTAAAATTCACTCTTTTTATCATGCAATAATAATTTTAGTAGTGCTGTCTAGTGTCCGGGTTTATTATTCTACAAAAATATTTTATACCAATTTCAATAAGATGAAGACGTTTTCGTATTGCCATTTTGAAGCAAAAATTATTTTATTTAAAGGAAAGGGTATGCAATTTTCATGTAATTATTCTTTTAAAAAATGACAGGAAAATGCCAAACAAGTCAAATTAATTCTCTAATGCCAACAAAACTGAAAAAATCCAGATTTTGAGAATTTGACATAACAAAGCAAATTTGACAACCCTGCTGCCAACATTACTACCAAAGGAGTTGGTTAGTGCAATAACTAGTTTACATTTTTCTCATAACATTTGTATGGATCACTTTTATTAGATTCCCTATTCTATTTGATTATGTGTGATAATATATCAAAACACTCCTGAATTTTTTATTAAATCTCACGACTTTTTCCCTCTGATCTCATGAAATATTTTTTTAAGACCTGGCAACACTGAGTCACTGTTCGTCTAGAGTTCCTTCTAGCATGCATGTACACTTACATCTGTTTACGGATTGCATGTTATTGACCTGGCTCTCTAAGGGATTTCACTCAAGTATTATTATTTTATCTGTACAATAATTGTGGATTGTGACTGATATATTTGGACTACGACATGGTATCTTTACATTTGATCAATGCATAACCTTCTGTTTGTTTAACTTGGCATCATGTCTGGCAGACACAATTGTTTGAACCTTCCAGATTATATGCTATATATGTAGAAGTTCCACTGTACCCAGTAAAGAATGAGTATCGGTGACTTTGTGAAGAATGCCTATCTTGCAAAGGAATACTTTCACGTAAATATTGATGATCAAGACAAGTCTTGGGCTCCACACATTGTATGCAGGCCCAGTGTGGAAAATTTGCAACAATGGACAAAAGGTAAGCTAAATTAACTAGTATTTAGTATTCCAATGAAATGGCGAGAGTCTAAAAATTATGTAGATGATTGCTATTTTTACCTAGTCCAGACTTCGAGTTAGAATAAGAAAACAAAAAATAAAATTATATACCCAAGTCTGGAATCAACAATTCGCCGAGTTGCTCATTCAGATGAAATAACTGTCCCTGATTTTAACGTACCTCCATCAATTGAGGGAGATTTGGCAGAAGTTGTTGAACATGATGTGGATTTTTTAGATGACGTTGATACTGGTTCATGTTCTAGCTTAAGGCCGACATTTTTTAATCAGGAAGAAATGAATGACTTATTAAGAGATCTGGAGCTTTCTAAAAAGTTGTCTGAACTACTACTATCTTCAAGATTAAATGAAAATAAAAATAAATTAATCAAGCACGGTACGAAAATAACATTTTATCGTAAAAGGGAATATGACCTTTTACAATACTTCAGAGTTGAAAGTGGTTTTGTTTATTGCCATGATGTGCCATATTTGTGAAACGCAATGGGCGTAATAAGTTAGATTCAAATGAGTGGTGCCTGTTTTTGGATAGTTCTAAGAGTATGCTCAAGGGTGTATCGCTCCACAATTGGAATTTATATGTATCAATTCCCATTGGTCATTCAATCCATCTAAAGTAAAAATTTAAATATATTGAAAAAGTCTTAAAATTACTCAAATATGGTGAAAATAATTGGGTCATATGTGTAGATCTTAAAATTGTTCACTTTTTACTTGGCCAAAAAGGGAGGGGGGGGGGGTATACTACTAGCCATCTGTATTTCTTGTGTCTCTGAGATAGTCGGGCCAGGGACAAACATTGGACTTAGAAGAACTGGCCAGTAAGAACGTCTTTAAAAATTGGAGAAAAAATGTTATAAACCAGCCTTTAGTAGATAGAGAAAAGATACTCTTTCCTCCTCTCCTCATCAAACTTGGTATCATGAAGCAGTATGTAAAATCTTTAGATGTAGAAGATAACTGCTTTAAGCACATTTGTGAAAATTTACCACGAATAATTANAAAAAAAAAAAGATGGTGTTTTTAACGGGCCTGAAATTAGAACTCTGATGAAAGATCCACATTTCACTATCTCTATTAATGATATTGAGACATCTGCATGGAAATCATTGGTTACTGTTGTTAATAACCTCCTGAGGAACAAAAAAGACGAAAATTAGAAAGATATGGTCGAAACATTGCTAAAACATTTTCACCACCTTGGCTGCAACATGAGCATAACACTTAGTTTTCTCAACAGCCATCTTGATAGATTTCCTAAGAATCTAGTTGATGTGAGTGATGAACAAGGTGAAAGGATTCATCACGATTTAAAAATATGGAAGAGTGATACCAAGGAAGATGGGACACTCAGATGATGGCTGATTACCGTTGGAGTCTTAAAAGAGACTGTCGGAGTATGGCGCACTCAAGGAAATATTCAAAGCGAAAATGTATTCCATGAAAATATAAGTAAATTACTCATTGAAGTTTATGCTGCTATATTAATTGTCTGTTAGTCGATTATATTTTAAAACATATTAAAACACTATTGTTAGTAAAATTTGTTTACCTCATAAAACGTTAGCCCAAAATACCCTATTTTTGCCCATTTTTGGATAATAAAAGTTATTTTGGGTAGACAACTTGACTTTAGAGGCAAAAACCAATATCCTGTTTGGTTTCAGCACATAAAAATACGTTAGTACGAAGTCTAAGATTTAATTCAGCAAAAATTGTGTTGGCCAGTGTTGTTTTGTTTACTTTTCTGTTAAATCTGTTCAAAATGGTGAAATTATACTACAGAATTGGGAGATTATTTTGTATATAGCTATATGATATCACAAAGACTGGTCAATCGAAAAATCTTAGACTTAAACTAAAATAATATTGTTAAAACTCTAATACATCCTTCATACTATACAGAACATACTGGGGATAGTTTACCAAAGTAATTAAGGTAGCCCCTCCCCCTCTCTATCTTTCTCTTTGCCCCCCAGTGCACTGTTTACTCTTAAACGGTGGTAAATGAATTCGTCAACTATATGATGATATGTCTGTGCCCAGAATGTAAAATCATAACTTAATATATTTAACTAAGCATATTATAGTTCTAAGCTTGCTCAAAATACTAAGTATTATTTTATATGAACTTATTTTATTTTGCTTACTAAGTTAATTTAATAAAAAATAATTGTGATCTTGAATATTTTTTCAACATGTAAGCCAATGTTTATTTTTATTTTTGCTTGTATAAAAAAATAATATACCATTCTCATCATTGATTTTTTCATGTAAAAATACAACTGTTTTATTGATTATATTATCATACAAGGTAATATGTACATTGTATGCTCTTAAAACATAGAAAGTAAATTTTAAAAGACATTCGGAGTCCTCTATCTTTATAACATTTTAGTAAAGTTTACAATAGAGATTTATATAAGGGTATTTATTCTTTCAAAAACAAACAAACAAACCTTGCACAACTGTTTTAAATTAAAGCCCATCTGCCAGTTAACTTGCCTGTAGCTTGGTCCCAAATACATCAAATTTCAGAAGTTTTCTTATTTAGAGCCCAAAGAAAAAAAAAATCTTTCAGTTTAGCTTCTGTTATATTGGGGAAAACGTCTTCGAGATAGATGAATCAACCCCCTATTTTATCTGAGGCCTTGATGAAAGCCTTCACTAAACCAAGCTTTATAAGTAAAGGTTGAAGAAGAACCTTTGGCTCAACCAGTGGTATATATTTAAATTACTTTTTCTGGATAAATATTCGCTTCTATTGTCCCATTGTTCCACAATGTGATTTTCTGTTGCCTGAAGTTCCCACAAACATAGAAAACAACAATATATTGCTAAAACCTCCCTCTAGACCTGTTTTGAGGTTGTTCTGAGGTTCCTGGCTCGGTTGGTGGTTAATTATTGCGTTGGTGCCTGGCCGCCAGGCTATCGTCTTCCTGCGATNTGCCTGGCCGCCAGGCTATCGTCTTCCTGCGATGGTTGAGTCGTCTTAGCGTATAATGAATGCAAAGTCCCAGTTCATGTGCTTCCATGGAATCCAAGTATCTTGAGCTGGAGGGGGCGGGAAGCAATATCTCCGTGGACTTTCGGCAAGCCTCAGCAGGAGCTGGAAGGGGGGACGTCTTAGGTATAAAGTGAAGTTGTAGCTGAGAGCGGAGCTGGGTCTTGTGTATTGTGGGCGTGGACACTGGACAGTGAGAAGTGATCACGTGGTGAGGAAGTTTTCTATAGAGATGTAGCCAGTGGACGAAAGGGGGTTGCGGGGGCTTCTTGAGGAATTTTCCTCCCTCGTTCTTTCTTGCCTTTTGACGCGTCATGACTCATGAGTCTTCTTTCTGCTGTATATTTCTTGCTTGATGAGTGGAGGTGCCGTTTTCAGAGGGGCTGCCTCAGTGTAGAGTCAAGTAATTGAGGCAGACTGCCTAGTGGAGCTACCCTAGCGCAGGGTCTAGGAAAAAAATGCAGACGGCCTGGTGATGGTACCTCAGAGGAAGGACTGGGAACTAAGGTAGGTGGCTAAAGGGTGATACCCTAATGGAGTTGTTTTAAGAGTAAAGAATATTGATGGACTCTGACACTGCCATGACGTTCGAAAATGTGTTCCCTTTCATGATTATACTTGATATCCTCATTCTAAATACAAGTGCTTTCTCCATTCGTTGTGTGGGCAGATATACTTTAAGGTTCCATGATTTTTAACAACAATAGGTAATTTACACAATATACAGATGAGTTATTACAATATAACTTTTTTTTTTCAGATAAACCTGACGCTTGAAACTTTTTAGGAGGAGGCACTGAGCGGGTCGCTTGAAGCTGGTTGATTAGCTTAGCATTAGCTTCTATAATGCCTTTAGCACGATCAATTCTTAGTATATATGCACATTCAGTAACAACATATGCGGTAGCAAGAAAAATTCAAGACTAACTTATGGGACAGTCGATAAAATATTGTCCTGCAGAATAACTGAAGTTTCCTGAATTTTCTACCGGCCATTTTTGTCGCTGTATGTGCTGAGCCTGTTATTTTTTTTTCTTGTAGATAATACACAGTAAGGACTTCTGTACATTATTTTAATTTGTTATCTGCACTTTATCCATGACAACCTAAAGCTCTTAGATCAGTCCCTTACCTGTAACAATAAACCATCGTTTCACCAACTATTTTAAAGATTTTAGATAAACAAATCTATTTGCAAATGGTCCAGAAAAAAATTATCTAAAAACTTATATTTTCAGTTTTTCCTGAAATATCTTGCGTTTTCCGAGAAAGTAAAGTACAAGTCAAGTAAAATATATTTTCTTTATCCTTAGTTAAATAAAATGAAATTTTTAAAATATATACCAGTTTCCTCTAACTAAATCTAGGACTGTAATAAATAAGTTATCTAAGAAAAAAACAAGATTTTTTTTAGTTTTTCTATTTTTCCGGAAAACACGTTGCTTTTTCCAACCAAATTATGGATACATAATATGAAGAACTCACAAAGACAATTCAAGTAAGAAATATTTTAAAATCGGTTGATAAGTGAGCTAGAAAAAATAATACATTTTTTTCAGTTTATTTAATTTTACAGGAAATCCGCCGCGTTTTCCGATAAAATGATCATAACACAAATTAAAGAACTATTTTATATATTTCAAAAAAAAAGTTTATAAATGGCGGAGAAACAAGCGATCACAGAAATATGTTCCAACATTTTTGATTCCAATATGGCGGCTAAGCGATAAAAATGCGAGTCATATGACCAATGGTTTTTATACACCCTGACGCTCTAAAGTATGTGAAGTCAAAATGCGAGACATAAAAGTGCATACTAACCCGAAGCTAGCTCCATGACTACATATTTCTCACCAGAACATTCCTTTGTCATGAACTTCAGGGGTTGTAGCAGGTATATCAGATTCTTTTTTTTTTTCAGAAACGCTGAGAACATCTGGGCTTTTCAGCGTTCTTAGTAGAATAGGTTTCACCAATTCTTGGAGCTCCAGGTGTTCCTCCAACATATAAAAATTAGAATTCCACCACGTCTTTACGTCCAAAACAAAGTTTTTTATGTTCCCTTCCTCAACGTCAGTTTCCCTCTGTTCCGGATTTGGTTTCTTACGATTACACAGCATTTTACCTATTTGAACCCTTCTATAACCTTTGAAATGATTGGCATAGTTGAAGTGTTTGCAATCACTCCCTCAGCGACTAGATTGAGGGTGTGGGCAAAGCAAGAAATGTACTTGCTCTTTCCCAGACCTTCAATTAAATTGTTGGCAGAGACCATGTTCGCCCCATTGTTGGTCAAAACTGCTAAAATATTTTTTAGTGGGATATTCCACTCTCTCAGGATAGCGCAGAGATTATTGCTAAGATTAACACTTGTGTGGCAATCAATCAACTCTTTTGTTGCCAGTAACGCAGGATCAAATGAAGTCCCTAAAAAGACTATTTATTCAACATAACAATAGTTAATAGTGCACTCAACTCAACGTGTAAGGGAAATATTGATGAATGGTTTATTTTGGTCTCAACAAATTCACTTCAGAGTCTCCCAAATTCAGGGGGATAATTACCTTGTAAATAAGGTATGGTGACACCAAGAAAGCTCTTCATCATCAGTGTTTCGCTCCAAACGTCACATGTTATTGAAAAGTGGCTTACAGATTCAAATTTATTGACAGATAAATTCTGCAATGCCTCGTACTTTTCACCCAGCAGCAGTTTAAAGATCTTCTCCGATGGAACTTTGTATCGTGGAGCTACTTCCTTCAGCATTTTTTGGAATACTTGGCCAATGAGTATATGGAACGTCCAGTTGTATTTGCAGATACAATACAAAATTGAATTTGTAATATGAATATTCATGTAATAAACAAAGAAAATACTGCAGTACATTAATTTTATAATAATTCAACAAGAACCAACTTACTTTTGAGAGATGCAATATTCCGGAAGCATTCCTTAATCCCATAGCCTGAACTATAATGTGACTTCTCTTTTGAAACCTCCTTCTAAATGGTTGCACTTGGAGAGAAAGAAGTGTTTGTAGCTGAAGAGGTGCTTGGAGTTGATATGCTTGTAGTAGAAGTTGAAGTGTTTGGCTTGCAATCAAATTATTTTAAAATAATTCTAATTCTATTTTTTATATTGCCAAAATCTCATACGAAAAAGAAAGACCAAGTTAAATAAATGGTATGGAACTCCGCACAGAATTTCTCGTTCCATTGTCTAAAAATGAAGATATTTAATAAAAATTCGTAATATATGTCAAATGAAATAATATACACTAGCAAATTCGAGCAAAACTTGCGCTATATTTTCATAAAACTTTTTTACCACAGTTTTAAATTTTATAATTTTATTTTTAAAGAATTAAAGTCTTTATATTTATATTTGGACCAATAAAAAATAAATGGTACGGAAGTCCGCACATATTTTCTCGTTCAATTGTTTAAGAAATTGAGATATTTAATCAAAATTCATAATTTAATATACACTAGCAAACCCTAGAAAAAATTGCGCTATACATACGTAAAACATTTTTTGACTCATGATTTTAAATTCCATAATTTTATTTTTAAATAATTAACGTCTTCATTTGTATATTTCAACCAATAAAAAATATCAATATTGGGTTCCCAAGGGTCAACACTTCGTATTAAAATTTTGACTTATGGTTAAAATTTTCATCATTTTACTACGCGATGCACATCTTACAGTTATCGCATTGCTATTAAATTTCTCTTTTATACATTTTGGCCAATAAAATAGGTAATTATTGACTATTGAGTTTAAAATGAGAGATAGAATCGTTCTAGCCGATTTTGAGAAAATTGATTTTTTCTCTTTTCACCCTTTAGTAAACAGCTATTAAATTTAGGATTAGACAGACACACAGACAGATGGTGTTGCAAAAACAGCTTTTTATGGTTCGGAGGGAGGGGGTCATAAGACATCGACATCCATCAACATCTCGGGCTAGATTTTTAGTACGCACGTAATACTTTACCTTAAAGTCTTGGCAAAGTGAAAAAAAATATATATATATATATATATATATTTGTGTATAGCTTGAAAACTTTTGGTTTTATTAAAATATATTTCAGGTAAAAGATGTTTATTATAAATAGATCCATATGTATGCAATGAAGAGTAAATTCACATCTCAAATGATTTTGACGAAAAGTTGAGAGCAGCCATTTGGTTTGTAACATTGATCAAAGCTTATAAATGAAATCTAAACAAAATCGTTTAAGCCGATTTTTATAAAATATATTTTTTCTCTTTCTGTCTTTTAGAAAACTATTCATAATTTTAGGGTTGGATATCCGATTCCAAAAATTCCTCGGGGCAACCCTATGAAAAGCCTAGATACCAAGTTTTAGCCCAATCTGTAAAATAGTTTAGGCTCCAGCCCGAGGTACAGACTGATAGACAGATGGACAAATAGACAGACGGCATTGCGAAAGCCACTTTTTAGGGTTTGGGGGGGTCATGAGACGTCGACATTTATCAAAATCTTGAGTTAAATGTTTTTACTATCACAATACTTGCACTACCTGTAAGCTAGCGAGAAAGTAAAAATATTGATATTGGGTCCCCAAGGGTCAACACTTCGTATTAAAATGTTGACTTCTGGTTTAAAATTTTCGGCATTCTATTAGGGGTTGCACATCTTATAGCATTGCTATTAAATTCCTCATTTATAAATTTTGACCAATAATATAGATAGATATTGTAAATTGAATCTAAAATGATGTCTATAGATCATTGTTATACAAACATTTCCCCTAAGAGGTTGAAAGAAAGAGAACATACGCTTTTTGAGAGACTTACTAATTTTTTACTGTTTATTTATAACTAAAGCTCACAAAATTGTATTAATATATATGCCAATATCTCAGAAACTGTTGGTTTTATGAAAATAGATTTCATATAAAAGTTTTTTGATTTAAATAGTACTACAGTTTAGCAATTATAAATTATTTAGTATCTCAAATAATTGCGGAGATACGGAAAATTCTACTTCTGTAAAGTATCCCAAAAGTTTATTTTTATGGCAAAATGAAAATAGCCAGTTTATTTATAATCTTAATCAACGCCTATATACGAATTTTAATGAAAATAGTTTTTTCTATTTTCGCTTTTTACTAAAGTACTCTTAATTTTGAGGTTAAAAAGACACACAGACAGACGGCATTGCAAACACCACTATTTAGTGTTCGGGTGGGGGGGGGGTGATTATATGTCGATATCCATCAACGTTTCAGGTTAGATTTTTCTATACGGTCGCAATACTTGACCTTTAGTTATAGAAAAGTTAAAAAAAAAAAATTGCGTATAGCTTGAAAGTTATTGCTTTTATAAAAATATGTTTCAATTAGAATATTTGTATTATAAATAGATCTACATATATTCGCAATGAAGTAATTTCATATCTCAAATAGTTTCGAAGATAAGAAAAAAAATGAGAATTTACGCGTCAGACCGGAGCCCTTAAAGTCATTTTTGCCGAAATATTAAGAGTAGCCATTTTGTTTTGGAATATGTATAACTGTTTTGTCATTAAATTTAATCAAAATCTCCAAGGCCGAGGTGGAAATTTAGCTCAAATGTAGGTAAACTGAAATAAATAATAATTCAAGTTATTTCCTTATCCACTGAAAAAGCCTTGTAGCTTGAAAACTCCAGGGTCAATAAATACATTAAAAATACATTTGCCTGAAAGCTCGGTTCAAGGCTTTATTACCGCCCCAAATTTAAAAACTTTCCCAGGAGCCTTCTGCCCCCCATCCCCCTCCGTTCAACGTTCACAATATTGCCCATTGCCCTCTTACTCTCCTTTACCACTTGGGAATTTTTCCAATTTTCCAATTTCGAAATGCTCCGAGTCGGGAAAAACATTTGTTCATCCCCCTAAAATATATTTCGTAAAACGGCCCTGATTACACATCTTATGGCCCTGCCTACCCTATCTGGCGGTGTGTTGAGCTTTCAGCTCTCAAAATAGATGGCGTTGCTAACGTTATACAAACTGGTGAATTCCAGCCATCAGGTTGGCAGCATTACTGGTTTGTTTAAACAATTGGGAGGCTGGGACCGGTAATCAGCAGAGGCCGCAAGCAGTCTTTTCCCAGAACTGATAGAGATAAGAAGTGTAGTGCAGGACCGTAAAGTGTGTAGGTGACCAAGTTGGACTAAACGGGGAGATAAAACGTCAAGATACAATCACACTCTCAAGCAGAAAAATTAGCTTATCCATCCCAGCCAGCTAGACGCTTCTCTCTGGGGGTTCAAATCTCTGCTGAGAGTATTTGGGCGAGATCTTATTCAAACGTTTCCTTCTACTCTCCCATGCTAATGTGGGTACATTTACTTCATTAATTCTGCCTATTTAGGTATGAACTAATTACATCAGTGGGTTAGAGATGAATAAGTTTCTATTTAGAGAAGTGTACCCGCATTCACATGGAGAGAGAGAGTGGGAAAATATTTAGGAAATATCACCCGATCATGATTGAACAACGATCTCTCATTCATCGGCAGACTAGTCTATTGCGAGAGTGACGACTTAGACCATGTGGCCACCAAAGTGGGATATTACCCATCCTCATATCTAAAAATAACTAAACAATTAAAATAACATGACTTACCAAATCTTTAAAAATTACGTAAGCTATAAAGGTGGGAGGAAGCTTACGTGAGGGAGGGAGAATCTAAAATCATGTAACAAAGCCTTACGTAATTTAAGGATGGCCCCCTTGCAATAAAAATCTATGGGCCATAGATACAAGGCCTAGCAGCCGGATCATGTTATTGAGCAGAGTAGAAACGAACTCAGGTCATTGCTTTATAAATCACCTTTTTTAAAAAATCTTAAATTATTTTTTTTTGAATGAATATCTGGGGAGGGTAGTGATAAATAATACTGTATACTTATTTATCAGAGAAAAAATTATTTAAGGTAAAATTAGTGATAACTTATTTTTGAGGATTGTATTCACTAACTATAATAACCTATACGAGAGAGTATGTAGCTTACGATTTTGTCGTACCATTTATTTGAGTTTATTAGTAAGCAGGCAAAATTAAAAATAACTAAAGTTTAATGTGCTAAATTTAGCCACTGTGCTTTGATTAATTCTTAAACTTTAAAAGCTAAAGAGGAAACAAAATATTTTAAAAGAGGTTTCATTTCGAAGACTAGAACAATTTTGACTATAAATATATCTGTTATTTTTATTAGTGATATCACTGCGTCATACTACCTGTTCATTTTATACACATATATGATAATCTAATTGGGTAGTAATGAGGAAGGAAGCATTTGAGAGGTTATCTATCTACCAGCATTTTTATTTTGGGAGATGGGGAAACCATTTAAGAAAAACTACCCTCAATAGACCCGACCATGATTTGAACCCCAAGTGCTCCACTATCAGCAGGCCAATTTAACACTGGAGTGACACCTTAGACCACTCAGACACAGAAGTGGGTATCTGTTATTTAATATGGTGTCTACAGTTTTCAAACATCTACAGGACTTACACAATTTTCCAGAAATAAATGTTTTTGGGAATAATTTCTTATCCTAATGGTAGATTTTAACTTGAATAATATCTCTATGGGGTCAGCCTGCAAGCAGGCCAAACCAATCGAGAGTCTGCCGTATGTTGGCGAAGATAGTGCCAACATTTTTGGGTCGAGGGTTTCATGTGGTCAGCACAACGAACCCTCCAGCCTTCTATCTCAGTTTTCTAGACTGAAGCGCTACTTATTCATTCAAGTAGCTCCTCATTTGTCCCCACGAGGTTGATTTTGGTTCCGTTTCAGACCCACTGCTTCGCAGACATAATTGGAAGCACTGGGGATCAAACCCGGGACTTCGGGACCTGAAGCCAGTAAATCTGACCACTATATCACAGAGGCTGTTGGGTATCAACTACTTACTTACTTACTTTGTGGCATTGGGAACACAAAAGTTCATTAACTTTAATGGTTTTAAATATATTTTACTTATCATCGACTCCATGTCGTAGTCAAGAATGCTAAAGCGCTATGACTGAGCAAATTAATCAGCTCTAGTAGCTTTGCTAGCTCGATTCCCTGTAAGGTTGAATTTACTTAGTACTAGCGTGATACGAACTCAGCCAAAGCACAAGAGATTTTGAACATACTATAAGTGCGTTACAGAGTGTTAGTAACATTTACTTTCAGCTAAGAGCTTTTTTAGAAAAAGTACTTGAAACATCAGAATAATCGCTACATTGTCATATAGAAATATTTATTTGTATCTTAATTTTGATATTATTTCTACAATAAATAAAATAGTATCGCTACTCATCCGTTGTACTTAAATTAGTAAATACAAAAAGCCCAAAACGCCAGTAATATAATACCATTAAACAAAACTTGCCCTTTACGACAAGCATTTAAATAATTAATTATATTGTTGAGTTTCTTTGTGCGCCCTTTCTTCCATCGACCCATGCTTCACAAACTTGTTATTCACAGGGATATAAAATAATATTGTGTAAATACTTCTCCTCCTCAAAATTTATACAATCCATTGGATCTTGTTCGAAATCAAAAATATTCACATTTTATTACTTATATAAAAAATAGTCATCGTGCGTAGGTCTACTTATTGTTCGGGATTCGATACATTTCTTCTGAAAATAGCGCGCAAACTGAGAGAATGCAACACATTCAGTTTAAAAGTAATCACATTTAACAAACTAATAAAATAAAATTAACATGTTCACACTTTGAGTACAAAAAACTTCGATCATTAATTTTTTGTAAAATAACTTATTCCAAAGTCAAATCCTAGACCGTAAAATAAATATATTAGATAAAAACATACTGAGAACGTCTCCAAATTACATTTAGACCAAACTTTATTTAAAATAACTATGTTTGATATGAGCAGTAATGTTTATTTTTATTTATTATAAGTGGATTAAAAATTCAATGTACAGCAGTTTTCATATACTTTGAATATTAAAACTTATTATTACAACGTGTAGTGCTCAAGAATGAGAAAACCCATGAAAGATTGTAAGATAAAGACTGAAGAATTTTACATGTTTTACTGCTTCAGGAAAATAAGGGCTAATGTCATAAAACTTTGTGTATGGAGAAGCATGTGGGTTTTTCTTTGAAAATAATGTATCACTAAAGTAATACTCTCATTGAAGTAAGTAGGGACCAACTATATCTACTCACACAGCAGTTAAGACATTGTGAGTATTTTAGTTACTGAATATAAGATGTTTATATTTATTACGCAAATTTTCATAATTGGACATTGGCCCTTTTTATCCAAATGCACATGGTATTAATGTTTCTTTGACTCAAGAAGGTCACATAGATTAGCTTAACCCTCTATTGCCGCCTGAATTTCGATAGAGAAGGTTAGCCAACGCTTGCAAAACGATACTAGCTTGTAAATGGATAATGATCATACTAACGGCACCTATTATCAACTAAGATAACTATTTGTAGAAGGAAAAGTTGTATTTAAAACTATGTATTGTTACTAAAGTGTTGACTTGCGAGTCGTTAGAGCTCAATAGCGTCGTGATTATTGAAGCCAACCCAAATTTAAAAATACGTTTAAAAAGAAAAAGAAATTATTCATTAAATAATATGTTCTAAACAAACATTCTAGCTTAATTGTACAAAGAAAATAAATACATCTATTAATATTTTTTGTTTTCCCATTTAAAATGCATTGAAATGGAAACATTTTAACGAAAATATTTCAATAACTATTTTTAGGATGGTTTGAAAATTCCATAAGAATTATGAAAGATGCCCAAATATGTTACTAAATTAAATAAAAAGCAACAATGTTGAGTTATTAAATATTTTTTAAACATTTTTTTTTGTGCTTATAACCGTGCATTTATGGGTAGGCTCAGCCTTAAGTTTAAAAATGTTAGATCATGTAATTCTCGTACTTCCTTCCATTCATGCACTTTCACGATGTGATAGTACCAGTAAATTATCCACAAAGCATGCAGCACTAAAAGATGCAACTATGTTTCTTCAAGATTTTGGTGTGACCTCTCTTAGTAAACCTACCCAAATTATGAGCACCAGTATCACCAATATCTCCCAAAAAAGCTTATCGACTATGAAGGCCTAGTACTGACTACCAGTTCCATTAGACTACACGTTAAAAGAGCCTACTACCAGTGTCGCCGAAGGATTAATGCATTGTCAGCTGAAGACGGTCTTGATCCTCTAGACTACGGCTATATAGAACGTTATGGTGAGTTGATTCCTCAGATAAAGTCCTTGTCAATCTGACCTCAAGATTTTCCTACTCCATGCTCTTACAAGAAGTGTTTTCGAGAGAATACCTGTTTTCGTGCAGATGAACGTTTATTCTCTGTATTATGTAATTTAAAGTCAGGTGAGATATGTAGTAATCCTTATAAGAATGACGATTGGGGACTGTATTGTCATCTTAAGTGGACTTAAAATTAAATAGTACTAAAGGTTACATATTTCTTTTAGAAACACCATTTTATTTGTAAAGTACAAGTCAAATAGAGCTCATCCATTCATAGTTAAATAAAATATAGTTTTTAAAATATAAAACAGTGTTTTATATCAAAATTTAGGACCATAATAAATAAGTAATTTAAGAAAAAAGCATGAGGATTGTTGTAGTTTTTAGACTTTTCCGGAAAAACCGTAGCATTTTCCAACAATATTATGGATTCAAAATATGAGGACCTAAGACAATTTAAAAAAAATATTTATAAAAATCGGTTGATAAATGAGCCAGGAAAAACCGAGAAAAAATAAAACTTTTTTCAGTTTTTCTAATTTTACAGTAAAATCGTTACTATTTACATCAAAATGATCAGAACATAAATTAAAGAACGATTTTAAATCTTTCAAACAAAAAATAACTAAAAATAAAATCCGTTTATAAATGGCCGAGAAACAAGCAATCACAATAAACGTGTTCCGCCATTTTGATTCCAATATGGCAGCTAAGCGATCAAAATGCGAGTCTTGTGACCAATGGTTTTTACACACATTGACATCCTAAATGAAGTATGTGAAGTCATACTGCGGGTACATAGAAAAGGCACACTATACTCGAGCTAACTTCTAGACTAATATAACTATTTCAAAAATCATTTCACTGCTTTTCTGCTGTGCACAGCAACTGAATGCCATCACAGCAGCAAATCCGGTCATGGAAACTTGTAAATATTTCCTAGCTGGCGAGATGGAAAAATCGAACTATGCTTGTTCATGGCATTGGCAAAGTTATTGGATCCACGGTTCAAAAACTCGAACTTCCAGAATGCGCCAGCGTGTGGTGAGACTATTGCAAAGCTAAAAAAAAGCTTATTGAAACAGATACTTTGACGAGTGGGGGGGAGTGAGGAGTCAGATAAAGAAATGCATGATAAACCTGATTACTCCTCTCAATTTTGGAGCCACCACACCAACATTGCGCATGGGAAGAATAAATTAAAAACTGATCATGGCTTTTCAAAAAAAAAATCGACAATGAGTTTTCCCTGTATTTAAAAAATTCAGTCTCACCATTGAAATCAAATCTACTCGAAGTTTGGGACGACATGAAAGCAGTTTTCCCCAGCTTGTTAAAACTTGCGCAGATGCAATTGTCTATTGTTGCAACGTCTGTACCTTCAGAACGCCTCTTTTATAAAGCAGGAGCCACAGTATGTAGGACAGAAATAGGCTTTCGGATACAAGAATAAGCAAACTGCTATCTCTCGGCGCTTGCAGTGAACAAGACTGGAGCATCTAATTACATCATTGTATTTATTGTTTATAAAATATATTTATTTTTCGGAGTGTAAATAAAACATGCTCATTTTTCTGAGTGGTAATAAAATAAATTCATTTTTCTTATTTTATATATTCATTTTTCTGATTGTTTATAAAATATATTTATTATTTATAATTGCTTATAGAATGTATTCATTTTTATGATTGTTTATAAAATATTTGAATCATTTTTCTGATCGTTTATAAAATTCATTTTTACCATTCTACTGTCTTTAATTTTTTTTATCGATAAATGAAAGTATCGAATATCGATACTGGAAGATATAGATAATTTTCTTCCGATACAATATTGGTATCGATACTACTTGTTAATTTTTATCGATACTCAAATATTGATATTTTTCCAGTATCGCATATCCTTAGTGATTTTTTCCTTAAACCTCCTGGTGGTATATATTCTGTACATTTTCTCAGAGAGTGGGAGGTAGGGGATATAAAAAAAAAATAGGAGAGAAAGGTTATCTCGCGGGAGGGGAATATGTGATGAGAGTGGCCTGGAAACCCCTATAATAGCCACCTCAACTTTTCTGGATGGTGGTCGTAGTTTCTAGCACCGGATGTGCCACTGGGTGTTCGTAGCGGGAACCATCTCGTCTTGGTGTAGAACTGCCCAGTCTAATCGTGCGCAATGTTGTGGTCACACGTATACCTCGTGGGTTGCGGGGTGTGGCAGACAGTTGGTTTGAGGGAACATAAGTGAAATTGGGGCACATGGTAAGTCCAAGATATCATCATATTATTTGGTAAACTATTATTTGATGTTATTTCTATTATTAAAATGATTGTAGCTCAGGATGATGATACATTCTGTACGAAGACCTTTGTTTTTAAAATCAAGGTGTGCATATCATACAAGGAGGATATTCTCTGTGACGAAGGTTGTCACTCTTAGGTATCAAGAAGCCAAATACTCACGTTGAGTGTCTTGACACTAACATAAACAAGGGAGGCCGAATAACTCTTCTAGGTGACCTGGCGGTCTAGGGGTAAGGTGTCAGACTTCTGTGCTGGCGGCCGGGGTTCGATCCTCGGTCCCGGCACAGATTTATCTGATTACCAAACCCTTCCTTCACCTCTGACAAGACATCTTGTGAATGTGAGGAATACCAGGTCTCCACCGTGGTTCGGATTCCACGTTAAACTGTAGGTCCTCCATTTCATCTCACAATCACCTTACCATTACACATTAGCGTAAGTGCGTATAACCCGAACGGGTAGTAAGACGCGGTGCTAATAATAATAATAATAATAATAATAATAATAACTCTTCTAAATTATAGATAAGTTCTTACCATGAATTCCATGTGCTCTCGTACAGATAAGGAATCGACCACTAGATCTTGTTGAGGCACAAACCCAGACATGTTCGCCATGAAAGCTGGGTCTATGGACTGTCCGTTTATCAACACCTCTCCTGTCGTATTACCTGTTAAGAAGAAAAATTATATGTTTACTAAACAAACTCAACAAAAACATCTATTAAAATGATCACATCCTACCTTGCGTGTGATCATTTGGAGCCCTTAGCCACCCACCTCCGAGGGAATATAAGGCCTCAAACTTATTCTTTGTTACCAAGAGATCTTCGGTTTGTTTCTATTGAGACGCGGATATCTAGTGATGGAAGACTGAGCTTATATTTTAGGATACGAAAGAGGACGATAGTGGAAAGGAACTTCAAAGGTATATATGTAGTGAATTTTAGATCAAGTTTTGTTAAAAACTGTTCAGATTCGAAATATTAGTGAAAATAATGATAATTTAGTGAAATAGATAAATCTAGAAATATCAGTGTGCTGCTGGCTGCCTCAAACAATCATAAATTGTTGTGAATATTAATTTATACGTTTTCCTGTGTTAACGTAGTGTTGGGCATAACCACTCTTTGTCCTGATGTGTAACACAGTGCCCGGAGTGGTCGGTCAAAGCCTTCTAGTTCACCGCGCTGATGGCCCGATTCAATCATGTTCAAATCAGTCAGCACAAACAAGCAGAGGTACGTACGTAAGTAGCCGTTGAAATTACAGTTCTGGCTCACTTTCTCCCATAAGGTTAACATTGATCCACCTTGAATGAGGTGTATCACTTTCTCCCATAAGGTTAACATTGATCCACCTCCTTGAATGAGGTGGATCTCTTTCTCCCATAAGGTTAACATTGATCCACCTTCTTGAATGAGGTGGATCACTTTCTCCCATAAGTATAACATTGATCCTCCACATTGTGAAGTTGGGTCAATTTCTCCCACATTGTTTCTCTTAACTGGGAAAGTGTGTTACATTCTCCCATAAGAATAGTATTGATCAGTGACGGATTAGGAAATATTATTTTGGATGTTTGACATTTCTTTCAAGTTTTATCTTGCACCCTCCTTATTATTGAGGTGGGTTATTTTCTCCCGTGCGAATAATACTAAGAATTCTCAAAGTGAGTCGGTGGCGGATAGGAAAATATTATTTTGGGGGTTGACAATTCTCTCGAGTTTTATCATTGATCCTCCTCACTGTGGAGTTTGGTCATTTTCTATCACAGTGTTCGTCTTCACAGGGAAGGTAAGTCACTTTCTCCCATAAGAATAGCATTGATCAGTGGTGGATCAGGAAATATTATTTTAGGTGGTTGACATTGATTCTATCCAGTTTTATCTTGGGCTTTCCTTACTATTAAGGTGGGTAACTTTCTCCCATACAGATAATATTAAGACTTCTAAAAGTGATTGAGTGGCTGATCGGGAAATATTATTTTGGGGGTTAGCCATTTTTTCGAGTTTTAGCATTGATTCTCCTCACTGTGGAGTTGGATCACTTTCTCTCACATTGATCCTTCTCATAGAACAGGTGGGTCACTTTTTCTCCTAAGAATATCATTGATCAGTGGTGGATCACGGAATATTATTTTGGGGATTTAAGCATTTATCCTCCTCACTGCGAAGTTGGGCCACTTTATCCCACATTGATCCTTCCCATAGAGCCAGTAGGTTACTTTCTCTCATAACAATAGCATTGATCAGTGGTGGATCAGGGATTATTATTTTGAGGGTTTTAGTTTTGATCCCCCTCAATGTGGAGTGGGGTCACTTTCTCCCTCATTAATCCTTCCCATAGAGCAGGTAGGCCACTTTTCTCATAAGAATAGCATTGATCAGTGGTGGATAAGGAAAAAAATATTTTGGGAGAGGAGGTGGAACGAGGAGGCAAACCAGGAGTTTATAAAATAGTTACACCATTAATTTGATAGAATTTTTATAAATCACTAACATTTTATAATAATATCACTACGTATTGTGTGTTACTCGTTTAGCCGTTTATTAAAACGTTTCCCAGGAGGCACTGAGAGGAAGCGAGTAACGTCACCTCCCACCTAAAACTAATTTTGACTAAACTATTTAGTTTTAATAAAGCCGTGCTGTTTCACATGATGAAATCAGGCTATGATATTCACAAGCACTCGATCTTTTTACGTGATAAAATCTTTATTATAAAGGTTAATACACAAACTTCCTTTTCAATATACTTACATACAAAACCTAAATGGTGATTTTTTTATGTCTCCATTGTTGAAAATATTTGTCTTATTTTGTAGTGACCGTATGCAAGAGGGTCACATCCATTATCTAAAATATAGCGTTTGTCATCTCCTGGTGAAAGTGTAAGTTTATTCAAGGAAATACTGTACAACTGATGTTTCTCACTTCTTATCATGGACATATTGGCATAGTGTAAGATCCCCTGCTTTAAACACAATTATAATGGGCATGTTTAATTTTCTTTTTGAGAGCTGTTCTTGACACAGCTTTACCTACTTTTTTTTCCTCAAGACTCTCCTTTTGAATGGAGTAAAGCTTCGATAGAAGTCCCACAAACTCTCAAATACACTCCATTTATCTCATATTTCATTTTACCCAGAGAGTTTTTTTATTGCACGCGCTGTGTAAAAAATGTGTTTCTGGATAGTCTGAAGTGTTGAATCTGTCTATATTATCAAACATATCCACATATACATTTTCTGATTTCAGTTCGTAGCATAGGGAGTTCGTGTCTGTGAATAAGAGCTTTGCATTTTATCCATATTTCCTTTTAACATAATTATAATGAAAGTTATGCATGATAACTTTGCTTATATCTAAGATTGCAAAGCCTGCATGGATAGTATTATTCAAAAGTAGGTTTATTTTTTGCATGTGAATCCCAACTAACTCATCCGTGAAAATTGTATAAGCAATAAATGCTGGTGAAGCAATACGCTTCTTCAACCTTATTTCATTATTTAGTAATTGTACATTTACACGATGTCTTTGATTCTCCATCAACTTCCCAAATACTGAATTGTTCATGAATTTGAAAAAGTCCTTTTCAAATAAATTTACTGCATTTTTTCGTTGGGAAGTATTAAAATCAATATAAGGTTTCAACCAAGCGCTCTGATTGAATGTTAGTTCTCGTATGTTAGGTCTTGTATGATGCATCAGGTACCTCGGCTCACTGTATTATGTGGGACGAATCAAAAGGAGCCCGTGGAGGAAATGAAATTGAATCATCGATTTTGAAATGGGCCGACAGTGTCATTCCTGACAGTGAAATATAGAAAATCACACTTTGGTCAGACAACTGTTATGACCAAAATAAAAATGTGAGTATTGTAACGTGTTTTTTCTGGGTACTCAATAAGTATCCTCAAATTAAGACCATAAATCAGAAGTTTTTTACTGAAAGGTCACACCCATATGGAAGCTGACAGTGTACATGCATTGATAGAGGGGAAAAGAAAGAAACTCAACAATTTGGCTATCTCAACACCCTGGGGCTGGCAACAATTGGTAAGACAAACTTCCAGGAAATACATTGTTCATAATATGGAACTTCGAGATTTCAAAAGTTTCAACACACTGTATAACAAAAACAATCTTCTAATCCCCCTCTTATAAATAGGAAGAAGGATATTGACAAACGGCCAGTTCTGGTATCAACTTGTGCACAGCTACAAGTCCGACAGGAAAATATTGGGACGCTTTATTTGAAAACCCATTTCAATGGTGAGAACCAAGAGGTTGACTTCATGAGGTTCCGCAGAAAAGGAGTAACGTTTCCAGCAGATTTGAATCAAGTCTCAACAAACCCAATACCAATTTCCCAGCAAAAATAAAATGATTTAATGGCACTATTGCTTTATGTTCCCTCAGTTTGCTATGATGTTTATAAAAATTTAAAATATACAAGTAATGAAGCCACATGTGACTATCCAGAAGGAGACAGGATGATGACTTAGACCCTATGTAACACTTTTATAACTATAACTTATATCTAACTGTAACATCTATTTTTGAAAATAAAATATATGGGCTTAGTAATGTGTTATTCATTGGTTATTTCTTGATTTTTTACTGAAAGGTCACACCCATATGGAAGCTGACAGTGTACATGCATTGATAGAGGGGAAAAGAAAGAAACTCAACAATTTGGCTATCTCAACACCCTGGGGCTGGCAACAATTGGTAAGACAAACTTCCAGGAAATACATTGTTCATAATATGGAACTTCGAGATTTCAAAAGTTTCAACACACTGTATAACAAAAACAATCTTCTAATCCCCCTCTTATAAATAGGAAGAAGGATATTGACAAACGGCCAGTTCTGGTATCAACTTGTGCACAGCTACAAGTCCGACAGGAAAATATTGGGACGCTTTATTTGAAAACCCATTTCAATGGTGAGAACCAAGAGGTTGACTTCATGAGGTTCCGCAGAAAAGGAGTAACGTTTCCAGCAGATTTGAATCAAGTCTCAACAAACCCAATACCAATTTCCCAGCAAAAATAAAATGATTTAATGGCACTATTGCTTTATGTTCCCTCAGTTTGCTATGATGTTTATAAAAATTTAAAATATACAAGTAATGAAGCCACATGTGACTATCCAGAAGGAGACAGGATGATGACTTAGACCCTATGTAACACTTTTATAACTATAACTTATATCTAACTGTAACATCTATTTTTGAAAATAAAATATATGGGCTTAGTAATGTGTTATTCATTGGTTATTTCTTGAATACCCCGCAACACTATGTCATAGTTATAATATAACAGCCTTATGAGAGGTATACATTACTATGTCCATAAAAACTGCTAAAAAGATTTTATTGTCGATAAATAACACTAAATATAATGCAAAAGTAAAGTACTGATAAAATGTTGCTACAAAATTTTAATAAACAGTTAAGGAAATAAAATGTTTTAAAAATAAAACCTGTCCAAACTGCTCTCTTGTAAGGTTAGGAAAATGTGACATAGTGTTTATACCTCCGAGGCACAGATATATAGTGGTTAAGTATATTTAGCTCTATACCAAATTGAATTCGGAGTTTAAATATTGATTGGATGAAAAAACCAATTTACTAATACAAGTTCCGTTGTTGAACTGATATGAGGAAAATGACTCCGAAGTTTTAACTTATACTGAATTTCTATGTTTACACTTTTCTGTTTTTAGCAAATATGTATTTGACACTAACCAAAATTATTTATATTTTGCTAATATCACAAATGCTTCAGACTGCAATTTGTTTAGTTAATTTTCCAAGTAATTGGGATTACTGTCGTTTTACCTGTATTTTATGGTAAAATATAGCAATTAAGTTCATATTAATTCTATCTTCAATGCGTTTACCTAAAAATATTTAAATAATTGCTTTAACTTATTTTTAATATAAATAATACAATCCAATTTTGTATTTGCCACTTAATAGTTAAATTAATGATTAGCTTTACCAGTCACCATAGTATTTTTAATGGTAGTGTGTAGTGCCATCTCCATTTTCTTGGGGTTAAGAACAAGCTATAAAAAGTTATTGATTCCAATGACAATGACTAAATTTAATTACTATTTATCTTCGTGGTCTTCCAATATGCTTTCTCTCTTTCATAGCTTTAATTTACCGGCTTATTTGCTCTCTTCAACCTATTATAATTCAATATTAACCCCTTTCGCAAAGTAGGCCTACTTTGTAAAATATATTTCTTATGAATGTGTTATTTATTTTTAAAGGGAGGATTATAGATAAGAACAAATAAATTACTTTATTTCCTGAAAGCTAATACACTTTTAATATGTAATTGGCAAGATATTTAAATTAATTTTCTTAAAGTATAGGATGGTTCTCGTCTCCCTAAATCCTCAAATACAATGAGACTCGTGTAACCACGCGATCATGATCGTTCTTAAACAAACTAACCAATATTTTTAAAATCTGTATTACCTTGTTATTTAAAAAATTGGATTATGATGTATTTTAAACAGTTTTATATTTCATGAGTAGCCAATAAATAATCTGACCGGTCTTCTATTCTTGTATAGCAGGCCTACATCGAATGAATTGGAACGTAAAACTATCGTTTCAGTTTTTTGAAACAAATCAGAAACTGTTAGACTCATTCAGTTAATGCCAGGTAAGTTGAACTAGTACGCCAATTTGTTTTATGAATAGCCACATATCGATAGTAAAAATTTGGGGGTCAAATCATCATAAATTAGGATTAATTATAAAATGCCATTACCTTTTATTCGTCTACTAATCGTTGCCAATAGAGTTGTCTTCCCAGCACCACTGAAACACGAAATAATGTATGGAAAATAAAACATGGCAACAATTATACATAACATCAATATACTATTGTTGAATTGTTTCGATGAAATGATCTTGTACATTATTTTTGAAGTATTTTTCATAAAAGGCGAAAAATACGAAAGGGAAGTAAGACATGGTGCCAAGAACAATAAAAGAAAGAAAAAATCTCGACAGTACACCCCATTATTAGATAGTACACGAGGAGGCTATTTCTAGTTTTAGTGGCATAAATTAAACTGAACTTATGTAAATAAAACCAACAATTAAAATAGCGAAGGCAATTTATGTGTACATAATTATACACCATACGAGTATTTTGATAGTTCTAAAATCGTGTTCTTATGTTAATCACATCACATAAACATAGTAAAGTAATTATTTAATTTAAAATACTGTTTTATAATTTAGAAATGTGTAATATAATTAATAATCAATAAAAGGGTGAATATAACAAATTTTTAGTTCTCATCACTCGATGCAGTGTTGCTTTAGCATTTGTACTTATATTTTGATATAGTATAGGCCTATGCATTAGTAAAATAATTTTACTAAACACATCTAAGAAAAAAAGTAACTTTCTATTAAATGACTCATAATGTACACTCCGATTGCCATGAAATGGAGAAAAACCTTTAAAGCTATCACTGCTACATCGTATAAGATAGAGCAAAACTGAGATAGATCATTTTAAAATTACTACCTTTTAGGGTAAGCGGAGTATTCGTAGTAGGGATATAATTTAATGAGCTGGACCGCAAGGTTTCAAAAGCATTTTTTGGAACTGTAAAACTGGCTGGACATAGCTTTTTGATAGACAAGTAAGTTATCCTTAGGTATGAGTACTAAACACAAAGAATGGAAGCCTCTCCTCAAATGGAGGTGAGGTAGCAGGCAGAATGAGCCTAACCTTAAGCATTGGTGCTAATTCTACCCCAACAAAATATCCCAAATAGGGCCACCTCAGGACACATCTCTGAAGATCATTCCCCTCACCCATAATACGTTTTGACTCCATCGGTACCACTGGGGCAGTGGGGCAGTCCCCCAGGACGCCCGAGAAAAGAGGACCCTAGAGCACATGGGGCCCCCGAGCGAGTAAGATTAAAAAACTATATATTTTGAACGAAATCAGACCAAAAATTTAATCAAACACATGTCGTCTCATTATAATTAACTCTCGCGGTTTTTCCTAGACAAGTTGTTAAAACTTTCGCCATACGAGACTAAGGCCCGGTTTCATAGTCGCCGTTAGTAACCCTAAGTAGAAAGTGTAGGTGCCATCCTCCCTAAAACCGAATGAATTACGTTTCTAAGGGCCAGTTTCACTCCTCAAGTGCGGCGCTACACTAGACACAAGACGACAACTACCTAAACTCGAATGCAATGGGCCGTTCTCGCATAGGAAACTGGCCCATTCCATTCGAGTTTAGGTAGGTGTCGTCATGTACTTAGTGTAGCGCCGCACTTGAGGCGTACTAAATTTGACTATGAAACTGGCCCTAAGAGCTACTGGTAACGATAAAGGATCGAAAGGATTGAATAAGGGAGAATTAACTTGCGGGTGGATGTGGAGTGGGTAAGGACGCGAGGCGCAAAGCGAGTGCGCATAACCATAGCCACGCATGAGTCAACATGGCGTCTGTGGATGTCACTTGACAGTCGATGGGCGACTAAACTTCACTTGGTTTTTCAGTTCTGTGCTTGCTGCTCCAAAGCAACGTTTTACGTTATCTGTTAGGCTCATTGGCAGTTTGGTGATATTGTGATTGTGCTATGTGTTATTATTTGAATAAACCTGAAATGTACATACTTTAGTGTGGTGCCCACAAAAGGCAAGAAAACAAGAGAAAAATGTTTAGAGGCAGTTAACATCTCAGCAAACTTAAGTTCTTGGCCGCAAACTCAGTCCACGAGGAACAATGACGAGACAAGACAGGTAAGAAGGAGGATAAGTTCATTACAATTATTTTTATCATAGGTAAGCACTCAGCAAGTGATCGTCCTCTTTCGAAGTACTGTAAAAGTTGGTAATAACTAAACATAGAAAATGTTACCCTCTCCCACGGCGGCGAAATTTCAGTATGTGGAAAGGGGCAAATGGCAACTTTTATGTTTGTTTTTACATGGGCACAGAAGGGCCAATAAGGTTAGAAAAACGCTTATGCCCACCTAAAAAGCAGGTGTCTGGGTTAATTGCAAGGAAAATAAACTGTTCTCTGTTCATTAATGTTTAAATATATGCGAGTGAAAGACCCCACATGTTTTGCATGTTTTATTACTGCAGTGTATGGAGGATAAAAGTAGCTTTTAGAGTATGCATGAAACAGGTAGGGGAAGGGATGCAGGGAAAAGACTCAAGGCTTGAATTGGAACACATACATAATTTTATTTATAGACAAATTGCAATTTTTATGGCTTTATATAGTGTTTTGATTTGCAATCATCAAAATAATATTATTATATTTTTTCCCCCTTTTCCATTTTTTTTTTGTTCACCCCTCAGGGTTGAAGAAAATCCCAGACTAAGATGAAGAGAGAGCAGATGTAGACGATTCAGAAAGCCTTTTAGAAGAAAGAAAGGTTCATACAAATGATTACTCTCATGACATAGCAGACATTCAAAAATGCAGTACGTTGTTACAAGATGACCTTGATATAAATTCAACTCCAACTCAGCTCAACTCTTCAGATGAAGAAGGTGTATCATTCAGTGAAAACACACAAGATATATAGGACGCTATAGAAGAGTACGACATCTTCCATAAAATTGTTGAAGACCAAGACCCAGAGATGAAACGTAGGCTTATAGCGGCTGTCTCAAACCAACCTGATGGCCCTTTTTCAAGAGATAACAAACAAGGCCGATCTTTTTCAAACAGCTATTACAGTTTTACAACTAATACTAGATTAAAACTAAATATAAAATGGTTATGATACTAAAAGAAGCATTATTGTGTTTATTGTCTACCAACATGGTTGTTCCCCCAACAACAAGAAGCACATCATAGGACTCAGACTCAAGGGTTTTCGACCACTGTAGTTAGGGACTGGAAGCATATTTTGGAACGTATAATAAGTCACGAAGGTTCCATAATTCATGCTCGTGGTTGTGTTATTTATGAATAGTAGCGACTATAGACGAAACAATTGATAGACGATTAGAGGATGAAAAAATATCTTCTGGTACAAGGTTGTTGAGATAATCCTGAATGTGACCCTAGCCTTTGTAACATGCAATCTCGCTTTTCATGGGACTAGTGAGAGTCTAAAACATACCAATAAGGGGAATTTCCATTCCATCATTGAGCTCCTGTCAAAGTATGGCCCAGTGTTGCACGAATTGCTTCAGCGTCCACATGATGCGGTAAAATACCTAAGTGCAAAAATCCAAAATGAGCTTATCAACATATTATGATCGCAAGTTAAAGATTAAATCATTCGTGAACTTCAAAATGCCCTGTTTTTTCACTAATTTTGGACACAGCTCAAGATGTCTCTATAGCAGACCAGTTGAATTAAGTTTATAGGTATTTGAAAATAGTGAATGACAAAACAGGAAGACATGCAAAATTGAAAATTTGTGAAGTTTTTATCTCCTTTAGGGAAATCAAAGATCAACCAGCACAAGGTCTTGAAGAAGAAATCATTAAATCGCTGCAAGAGAAAGGTTTGGAGACAACAAAATATCGTTGCCAAGGTTAAGAAGGGGTGACAGTAATGAGTGGAACACACAATGGTGTGCAACAACGTATAAAAGAAAAAGCACCACACGTTTACTTTATACATTGTGTGGCACATAATCTAAATTCAGTGCTGAAAGATACTGTTGAAGAAAATAGAGAAATTTGCCAGTTTTTTTCAAAAGGTTCAAAATGTATATTGCTTTTTTTGGTCATAACATTGTTCACTGGGAAGAGATGAAAATAATGTACCAGAGTGGGCCTTCCAAAACTAGAACGACGTTAAAAACCCTAAACCCAACTTGCTGTGCTGACAGATATGATGCAGTGTATGCCCTTAAATATATGTTCTGTGATGTGATGAAACATCTCTACCGCATCATTCTGAATAGCAAAAAAAGCAAAGAAAGGAATTATGCCATACAACTAAACAAAAAATTGGAAACATTTGGCTTTATCCAACTCTTAATTTACAATGCGAAGTTTTAGAGTCTCTTAGTATTGTATCAAAGTCTTTGCAATCTGAGACAGTAGATATATTATTTTCTCAAAAAATTAACTTCGATAAAGTAATCAATGACTTTGCTTCTATAAACGTTAGGAAACACAGATTTATGTAATCCAGGCAATATGATTCAACTTAAACTGTGTACAATCAATGACAATCCGTAACTAGAATGTATGTATATGGTTTGAACTTCCAAACCCAATTTGCTAGTGTATTCACATTGTGCTGTTTTTTTAGCTTGTATTATTTTTTATTCATTTATCACTATTCACTTTGATCATAAGCCTTTAAGCCTACTACCAATACATCATACGAGGTATACGACATACGATATTAATTCTGTTTTTATTATTAAGATTTCTGTACTTTAGCTTAGTATTACAAAGTGTACCTATTGTAGTAATATTGCATTTTGTATGTGCTTGCATTGGTCCAGTGTAATTGTAAAGAATAATTTGCAATTTAACTTTATAAATATGTTACCTTAAGGCTACAGCATATCTTAGTCAAATTTCGTGATTTCATATTAAATTCAGTATTAACTTCACTGGAACAAAACATCCAATAACTAACAACACACATCAACAAGACTTATTAAAAGAAAGTGGGGATGTGGGATTTAGTGTTGGGAGGGGAAAAAATAAAAAGGTGGCCCAACATTATATGTTTCCCCGGGCCCCCAAGTCTATAGTTACGGCCCTGCTAACGGCATAGGGAAATATTGGCTTATAGCTATGTACATTAATTTAAAAACATTTATATATACCCTGAGAACTTTGCTAAATATTTAAAAGCATAGTTTGTCCGTGAACGAGAATAATACAATCGGGAAATGGATGTTATTACTCAATCACTAAGTTGTTAACATCTTTTATGTTGTCAATAAATGTAAAACGCAGAATATAAATAACAAAAGCTTTACCACTGGTTCTTTATGTTTGTTAAACATACTATATTACCTTACAAGAATATAATAGCTTCACTGTGTTCGTAAACAAATTAAATAGGAAAATATTTGGTCCAAAAACGTGATGAAGATAAAAGAGAGCATAGGAGGTTGTATAATGATGAGTTACACACTCTGTACCCATCCCCAGGCATTTTAGGACCCTTCCACACGAGAGGGATTTTCCCGCATTAGTATAAAATTTCTGCGGGCAATTCTGAAGTTCCTTTCACACGAGAGGGAAAATCACACAAGCAAATGGGGGTATTGTAATAATACTGTTTTGGACCCCTCTAGTATATTTAAAAAAAATCATGGATGAAGTGTATTTTTCTCTAAAGAACTGTATGCAAAATATCCTTTTAATACTTCATCCATGGAGAATCACACGCTTTTAGAAATAATTTCAATACACTACGATTTAAAATCTATTTTTTCAGTAAAGATCGACTCCGTTGTATCTAGAAAAAGCATTTGGTGTGCTGGCTTCCTCTACCCAATAGGAAGTCAACTTTCACAACATCTGGTGTTCAGGAGTTTTTCTATTATTTAGTTTTGACACGGGGCCCAAGAGGTAAGGGTTAGCTCATATATAAGCAGCCTGTGCGTGTTAATCCATATAGTGATACACAGAAGAAAGTTCGATTCATCACGCAGCACGTTAAAACAGTGCCAGTAATATCTCAGTATGGCAGTTACAAAAATATACACATTACTCAGCATACAGAACATTGTAATATCACAGAAAAACAATCCGTAAATTAACAAAAAACTGTATCACTTAATATTAAATCTTAAGTACCGAAGGTGTGATCATCTAAATAAATCGTGTGCAACATTGTATGTCTTGCTCATTTCATAATCATAAGTATCATATATAATCATATCACATCACCGTGTACTAAGTGCACAGCAGGGCATACACGTGACGCCATCATCATAAAATCCAGATACAGTCAACTCTCGATTCTACGACCCCGGGAATAGCGTCCCTCTCGAAGTAACGACCCTTTTTTGGGGAACCGTGAAAAATGTGGGAAAAAGGGTTGAAAAGTTTAAGTAAATCGGCTGTAAAATGTGTTTGTTGTTATTTAGGTCACTGCGTTGCAATTATCTTTGTGAGCGCTGTATTACTAGTAACTGGGGTGGGTCAGGTATAAAAAGAGACCCCACCTCATCAATGCCAGCCAATATCACTTGACTCTGTCCACCCGCTCCCACGAGCAAGACAATGTTTCCCCGCGCGCGACTGCCGCTACATCACGCGCCAGGCTTGCTTTTGCCATTGTTATTTTGATTCTCGATTTGGTTACTATTTTGGTTTGATTTTGTGAACAATTTTGTGAACAATTTTTGACGACCCATTCTATTGTTTAACATTGTTATTTTGATTTGGTTACATTTTTGGATGGATTTTGTGAACGATTTTTGATGACCCACGCTATTTAAAAAAAAAATTGATACGAACTTATAATGTTGACGAAATGAGTGAAAGGAGTACCTTCTTCAAGAAATAGGAGGTTTTATTTTATTTACTTTTTCACGTATTGTCAAAAAAATGCAATTTTTTCGTATGAAGGTCAGGGGTGGAACAAAATCTGTTAAAATTCCAATAACGACCCCTTCGAAATAACGACCCTTTTCCAGGGAACCGTGAAGGGTCGTAGAATCGAGAGTTGACTGTATCAAAATAAATAGTGTTCAATCACAGGGCAATATCTCAATAATGAACCATATCACTTTAATTGGCGCCGTATCGCAGGTCAAATAACTCATTAGAAAACCTTATAATCATAGTGTGTTTGTGTGTGTGTGTGTGTGTGTGTGTGTGTGTGTGTGTGGAAGGGAGGGGGATGAAACAGTTGGTATACCAAAATTATTCTGTATAAAGTAGAGTCTCCATATCCACTGATTCAGTATTCACAGCTTACCGCTTTCATATTTTTTTTATTTTTGATTAAATAAAAAAGTGGTTTATAGAATACAGTGCCTACACCATCACTCCACTTCATCCCCTTATCGTGGGCATAGTGGTATCATATCAACATCATAATCTTGCGATCGTCACAACAATAAGAATTGAGAATAGTAAGTACACTGTAGTGTACAGTAGACATTTTTATTATGTACGTTATTTATTTTGGTAATATTCTACTGTGAATAGATCATCAATTAAATTTTACCGTATTTATGTGTGTTACATGAACATAACATTATATAATAGTTCGTTATTATCCACGGTTTCACGTAACCACGGTAGAGCTAGGAACGTTTTACCCGAGTATATGAGGAATGTATTATAGTACTTTCTTTCACGTATTTGGGTACCGGATGCACTTGATATGAACTCCACTTATTCTTTAAGCTTCTACAATAAGTGTCGTCATCAGAGTAGTATGTAGTATTTGATAAAATGGTTGAACAAGAAACCATCTTTACGGAAGAACATTTGAATGAGGTGCCAGCCCTGTATGAAGTAAATGCTAACTTTCTTCACTGTTTGGAATATATCAACGGGAAGCATGTCCGGATAACCAATCCTACAGACTAAGGCAGTCTATTTTACAACTACAAAAGTTATTTTCTATTGTGTTATTTATTATAGCTGACGCTCAGTAAAGGTTCATGAACAGTACGTTGATGTAAGCTCCTATGGCAAACATTGTGATTCTATTATATTTGAAATATCAACACACTGCCACAAGCTAAAAAGTGGCAATCTAAATATTCCTAAACCCCGTGCCAGAGAGACTGGTGCTTGCATTGGTTACCTACGGGTTCTTGGGTGTGGCCCTGTGGACTGGTATGCCTCCGTTTGACTACTTCCGTTATAAGTAGTACACAGGGCTGGGCCGAAAGCCCACGTCGTGAGCTTGCTCATGGTGGTGGCCCAGAAATGGGTTGGACTCTGTGGGGCAGTGAGTTTAATTGCCGACAAGTGCTCACGTTAGTAAACTGGTGTGGTAAGTGCCTTTGGGTCCAGGCTCCTGGGATTCTGGCCCTTCTGGCCCCGGATCCTGGGGTTCTGGTCCTGCGAGCCTTGGCCTCACCGATCATGTAGTGAGCTGCTTTATAGCCCCGGTGCTAGCCTGGACAGCTAGTAGTTCATGGGATAGAACATGGGTGCCTCCCCTAGTACGCACGAGTTTTGGGGAACTACTTTCCCACGCGCAATGGGAGTAATCCCATTCCCCTACACATGGGAAAGAGTGGATATCGTAAGGTCACTTCTGTGAATGGAAATAAATGTCTCCGGTTACCACCCTGGATAGTGTTGAAGGCACAGTCTCCAGTGTCGGTCCAACCAGTGAGTGACTAGTAGGGGAGAAGGAGTTAATACTCACTTCCCTGGGTATCCGACCTGATCCGGGTCATCCCACCCTTCGGGTGCGGGGGTTGGAGCTTTTTAGGTACCGACCTAGAAACTGCCCTAGACCACAATGTCCAGGGGTGTTTGGCACCATTTACGGGCTGAATCTATAGCACGATGAGAGTGAACCGTTACGCCTAATTAGGCGTGTTCAAATACAAAAAAAAATATATAATACGCTAAAAGAAAAATTTAGAGTGTGCTGTGTAAGTAAAAAAAGGCAAAGTAAAACTGGGCAAAACCTAACTGGAGCCCAGCACACGCAATAAGAACTATTGCGGGACTCGTCCCTGCGGTCACCCTCAAATTCAATAATACATGTCATTAACTAGAAACGTGACTACTCCTCTGTTTAGAATATTAGACAACATATTTAAGTTGAAGTAACCTACCTAAGGATGAGTATATAAAAAGGTAAAATACCAACATAATAGTCTAGAGAACATTTATTTAGATTCAACAAGATATGGATAACAATTTATTTAAAGCAATAGTTTCAAAAAATTTATAGAATACAATATACGCAGCCTTGCGTCATGGCCTCTTAGGGAGGTCGCTGTATAGGCGAAAAGCTTCGCTAAAAACTTGGTTAAGCCCAAAGAACAACGACTGACTCTTGACAATAACTATAGTATAAACGTCAATGTTCAACCTAAAAATATTGAGTTATTTCCTGTCAGCAGTTCATTATCTCTTTTTCCCACAAACAAAAAAAAATACAATATTTTTTTAAATTACAGAAAGCAAGGTTGACCTTAGTAAAATAAACCCATAATAACTCGCCAGCACGAGACAAATATTTACCTAACACTTAGTCGTCATGGCGGCTATCACTAACTTCTCATACGCGCTGATGGCGCCTAATATCCTAAGTTCAAAAGAGAACGATTAAACATTAAATATAAAAAGAGCAATTCAATAAACGGAATCTAATGATGTTATATTACAATAAGCCCAAGGCCAAAACCTAACGTCTAACATGGAGTAATATAAAGTAAAGTCCCTAATGCTTAAAAAGGGGTATAACTAAAATAAATATATATATGTCGCTAGATATTCTATTATTGCCCAATTCTTAAACTTAATATTCAAAACAAACATCATGGGCAAAGTTAACAGTTACAGTATGTCGATATTAAAAATAATCTTAAGTGAGAAAAGTATATTCTAGAAACAATGTCTTTTCATTGGAGTTCGTTATTATCAATAATAAATACAAGTCCAAAAGGTATCTCATAGAAAACGACACCATATCTCAGCCCATTTAAGAGATAAAAGCTTAAGTCTGCAATACTCATCAAAAATAATTACAAGTCCAAAAGGTATCTTATTGAAAAAGATGCCATATCTCAGCCCATTTAAAAGATAAAAGCTTAAGTCCGCAATACTTGATGTCAATAATACGAGTAAATATTAAAGTTAGAGTTTTTGAAGATGAAGAGTCGAAAATGAATTTAGAATAATAAATATAATGCTGAAAAAGAATTTGTCTTACATTGTTAATATTTGAAGCCGTAGCTTAGCACAAGCTACTTCCAAAGCCAGTCCCAGAATACGGCGCTTACCCCACTTGGTCACACTTTTATACGGAAAGCACTAGTTCACAGCACATGGAAGATGGGGGAGGGGGGTTCCAAAGATCTTAGTGAGGCGTGGAACATTCTACTAGCATCTAGGTGATAGACTTGAGCATTGGTGGAGTGTTTCTTCTTCTCTGTTGAGGGTCTTTGCTGCGGGAAGGTCGTTGCAGAATGTTGGACAGGCGTGGCCTTCAGTACGTTGTAATCGGTTGTGTCCTTCGTGTGTGTAGTCGTGTAGACGATCCGACAGCCGGCGGAGTTGGTAAAGTAGGTAAGTTGATTGTTATTGTTTGTTTTCGGCTAGTTTGTGGCAAACAATGCTACAAGAGAAAAATTCAGGTCTTGCAATGCCATCGAGGAAAACCAACCAATATCGTTCGTGGTGGTTTCTGATTAAGCTTATATATGTTATATGTTAAGGTGTATTAATATGTATTAATAAAGTTATAAAAGCATTAACAAAGTGAACGTTGCAATTATTACAGCCAACTCATATACAATTTTTTATAGTCTAATGATAGCAGTTAATTTTGTTTTATTCATTTTCTTATATTTTAATACCAGCAGTGAAATGTGTAATCCTCCCCAAAATATTCCCTCTCCGGTACGCAACGTAACAAACACACAAATAAAGACATACACATACAAACAAACTGACCAGCAATTTTAGATATGTCAGAATTTTGCGAAAATATGTAATATGACATATACTACAAGGGGTATAAAAACAGCATTTATAATCTATTATAATACTTAACAAACAGATTTTTCATTGAAGCAGATAGAAAGCTATAGATCCTAGCCCTCTTTCAATGTATTGCACACCTCCTGCCATGCCTCTTCCTTTTTATGGCGGTACTTGTAAAGTTCACTTGGCACATTCCATAACACATCATGATAATGAACTTCATTTAATAAAAGCTATATATGTATAGGCGTTTCCTCAGGCACATCATAACTAACTTCTTTTATCTCACTACGAACACGGTAAGTACATGATCTTCTGGGTTAAAGAGCGATAAACTGAGTCCCTCACGGGGATATATCTTTTATATCTTTCTGATGAATTCAGAAAAGTCAAGAGTATTCAGTATTAAGAAAGTTAACACGTTCAGGATCAATCCAGACAAGGCTCTAAAATTAGAAGATGACTGCCGATTATGCTCACTTAGCGAGCGTTCCTGCGAGGTCAGCGAAACAAGATGAACTGAGATAAGGATCCACGTGACGCTATTGGTAGATAGAGGTTGCGATGGGAAGGTAGTGACGGCGACGGGGAGGTGTCACAGAGGGTTATTCTGTAGGTTTCACCACGGTAGAATGATGGTCAGGCAGGGAGGAAAGAAATTCAACGCCGAATTTTTTTTATGATAAATGTCACTAAAAAGCCAAGTAAAATTGAATTTTTCAAGAAAGCGTGACGTGATAGAAATTTTTCATTAATTTTTTTTTTAATAAGCACCAAAAAATACACAAAGTTCAGCTATCAATTCCCTTGTATGTTTTTCATCGCAGGCCTGTGTAATCTATCTAATTTTTTCCATTGAAATAAAAATTAATTTATTTTTAACTTTTCATATAAAAATTGTATTTACCTTCCTCCCATGATTGCAAGTAAGGATCCAGATTTAGCCACGCCACTCACTGAAACCAATAAAACATAAGAATACAGGTTAACCATCACAAATATTGTTTCGTGGAACATTGAACACTAGAGTTTTATAATCGAACTTACATTTATGCAATAAGTAGAGTAAAACTCTCATATTTACTAAAAATATTAATTTTTTTGCTACCCCTCTTTGGTGGCCGCAGGGTTAAAGGCTTCACCCTTGCAATAGACTGCTGATGACAAAAAGATCAGGGTTCGAATCCCGGTCGGGTGTACTGAGGTTTTTTTAAATCCAAAAATGGTATTCCTATCTTCCTCCCCGCAAGTATGGGTATATTTAATTTAAATTCAACCTTTCTTCTCCATAATATATTAGCGTAATTAGTATATGCCAAATGGGTAGTAAGACATGATGCTAAAAAAATAATTGATTTTTTTAAATATCCACACAAAGGCTTAGAGAAACAAACATAAATTAAGAAAGACTCAATAAATAAAAAAGATCATTATATAATCAACCTTTTGAAACCCGAAATGATTTTAGTTAATAAATAAATTTAAGTAAAACTCCCTACTCTATTTAAATGAAAGCTAAGACTGTTCGCCAAATTGGGAAAACATTTTCAAACAAAGACTGAAAGAAAAATCTATTTCTTTGAGCCGATTAGTAATTTTAAATTATGACATGCACACAACTTTATACAATTATGTTTATTAAAATAGTAATCACCTTAACTTACCAATCTTGGCAATGTTAGGCCTACGATCTGGTTTCATCACTGACTTTATTGTATTCCGTATTCATTTGATTTCCAAATTAGTAATTTATTATCTTATGACCCAGCTCACTGGTCGCATTGCTTAGGGCGTCATCACACAGTAGGATGGATTGCTAAAGACGAAGAGATTGGAGTTCAAATTTCAGTTGGATGTCTGAGAATGTTTTTTACTAAATGGTTTCCCTATTGCCTTGGATGCAAATACGGGTGCGTTTTCTCTGACTCTACACCCTTTTAGCCCTTATTCCATTTGAGTAATTTTAGTCTAAGACACGGTGAAAAATGTAAACAAAATTCCTTCATCATCCCTACAACATTAGCGTAATTACTATGTAAGCGTAAATGCACACTGCAGCGGAGGGAACAGCGTGATTATGTGGCACGGACCAGAACACCCCCACACCTCTTAATAGATCAATATTTTAGACTTCTAAACTTGTACCAAAATTTCCAACGCACCCCACGGTACCCAGAAATTACATTTTAATATTTA
Source organism: Timema californicum (assembly GCA_902141385.1). Classification (NCBI taxonomy): domain Eukaryota; kingdom Metazoa; phylum Arthropoda; class Insecta; order Phasmatodea; family Timematidae; genus Timema; species Timema californicum. The sequence continues at coordinate 121,230 of CABFOW010000806.1, read as the reverse complement.
TTTTCGGTTGATATTTCCTATGTCCCACGTGACCAACCGTATTTGTTCTATTAGATCATAGTACGCTTTGTCACATTAGTGCTGTGCAGTTTATCTTTCAAAGTTCATTTTGGTTGTTTTATAAAATACATATTTTTAAGGATTCAGAAGAGAAGAGTTTTGAAGTTTCGATCTCTCACCAGTCTTCTCGGAGGTTCCCTGTCGCGCTGCACCAAGACATCATTGCTTAGTAAGTGCATTGCAATATTTCAGTAATATATATCAGCGTAACACACACGATCTATTCTCGAGTAAGCTGACACGAGGCCTGGTTCACTACCCTTGTAAGGAGGTTTACCTGCTCCCACCCAGGCCTCGAGGCGAACGATGGTGATAAGCGCTGCTGACCTTTATTAGCCTTGTTGAGAATGACCCTGGGAGCCTGTAAACCTCCTTACAAGGGTAGTGAACCAGGCCTTGTGTCAGCTTACTCGAGAATAGATCGTGTGTGTTACGCTGATAAACTCATGCTAGATCCCCTAAATTAAAAGAGACAAACCCATTATAAGCCCCGAGTCCCAGCCTATGATACGATGTCCTTGCTCTTCCCCATAGCTCGAACCCCGTTACCAGAGGTTCGGGAGACAATTGTAAAGGGTGGCATCCTTTGACACTTAGGTATGTATGTATGTATGTACTTGGGTGATCACTAGCTTGGCAATCTGACACTGGCTCTGTATGGCCGATATACTATGTCTTGCTAGTCGGTGTTGTTTCTACAACCGGTACAGTCAAAACAAGAAATTTGATGAAATAGAAATTTTATCTCAATCTTTTCAATGACCATTTCGGTCCCATTAATACAACTTACTAGTAGAGTTAGACAAAAACCCATTAATTCTAAATAACAACTTTGTGTACTACAAAATGAGATAAAAACAAATTATTGGGGTATAAAAGAAATGTATTTAAATATGATTAAAAATTATGTAATTTTACCACTTTTAACAGCTTGTAAATTTAAAACTATCTACCTTTGACATTATTATATATATATAAAGGTTTATTTTAATGTGTACAACTCATATGACTCTCTAGTTATACTAAATTACAGCCCCATAAATTCATTACATTGCCTTAACAATGCTATACCAAAATCATAAAATAGCAAGTTTGTCCTCTGATAACTCGTGAACTGTAATGATTTGAAATAAGTGAATTATTATTTATGGCTCATTACTATACACCTGATAAATAGTTCAATAAAATTTTGATGGTTGAATGACTTTAATGTCCATTAAACCTGCCTTGTGGCTTCAAGTAGTGCTTGTGGACCAGCGTGTAATTGTGTCACATGTTTCCGTTGTACGACTGATGTAGTGTTGCTGGCTATAGCAACATTCACACGTAGGAAACCGTATCGTGTAGTTCATAAGCCGCTCTACTTGCTCCTCTTGTTTTATCTTCTACGTTGCATTATATTTTCCAAAATTAGTAGACGTTCATTTGAAGAGGTAGCATACATTCGAACGTAATTTAGCAATTTATTAGGACCACACATAAGTTCTTCAAAGAGTAAACAAAGATGTCCCTTTTTAGGTGCCGGGTTAAAACTACTTAATCCACCACAATAAAGTTTAAACAACTCGACAAAAGATATTATTCCAACGCCATCTTATACTGTCTAAAACTCACCATATTGCCTATGCTGACCATCTCGCTAACCGCGGACCTCCACACCATCATAGTTAACGCCAGAAAGGATGGTATTGAATGGGATACCTTGTGAGCCAAGTGATGTGCCGGAAGTCTTAGCGCGTGTGCACTAGATTATCGATGGTTCTGCTCTGGTCTAGAACTATCTGGTTATTTCGCAGTGTGAGGAGTTACGTTACTTTCCTCACCCCTCCTGTTACCCCTGTTCATTTCATCCGAATAAAATGGATTTCTCCAATAAATGAAAAACATTCTACGCCTTGTCCTCGCCTGGAGAAGAAACCACTGACTTGATTGAACGACCAGTTGCTCTCCAAATCTATCAATCATGCGGGAAAGGATTGTCTCACCAACAAGACAGAGAAGTGACGCTACCAGGAACTTACGATTTCGTAGCTAGCGTATGAATCCCGTGTTCGGGTTAATATTTTATATTACTTAAATGTTTCCATGTTCAATTTACATTTAGGGCCTTGTTTCTATAACATCTGACCAATGTTTGTGTTAGAACATTTGATCAGTTTAATTTAATGGCATGACATGTAAGGTTAAATTTTAACCATTTAATAAAAGAAAACGTGTTTATGTATTATCTTTTAATCCGATCAGTTTATTGTTGTAACGTGTGGGATTAACTTGTAAATATTTAATACATCCCGTGTTCAGGTAGTGCTATTAATATACATTAGGCATAGGAACGTTTGATTAGCTATGGTGGTGACCTGGCGGTCTAGAGGTCTGTGCTGGCGGCCGGGGTTCGATCCCCGGTCCCGGCAAAGATTTATCTGATTACCAAACCCTTCCTTCACCTCTGACAAGTATCACCCTACCATTACACATTAGCGTAAGTGCGTATAACCCGAACGGGTAGTAAGACGCGGTGCTAATAATAATAATGATTAGCTATGTAAATGCATTTACCTTAGGAGTGATCCTAATCGTTAGTACTGTGTCTCTTTTCATGGTTTATAAGCTAGTAATTGAATAGTGATATTTACTTCATTGATATTGGTCAAACTCTTGCAAGTACTTTAGAGCAGCGTGATGCTCTGTAGGACTTTGTAATTGAATTATGTTACTATGAGCGAACATAAACTTAGGGCAATACCTAAAAGTTACGAGAATAGGTTAAGGTCAGTTGATCATAGCCCATATGGCTCTTCACTCGCATGTTCTTGTTAGTATAAAAACCACTTGCTTCTATTACTTTAGTCACAGGACAACTGTTTCCCGGTGACCAAGCACAAATCATTGAAGAATAAGAGTGAGTGGCCGGCACCCTTAAGATAGTGTTTACTTGCAAGTAGTAAGTGGGCAGCTATGTCCGATTTTCATGCCAAGGTAGTATTGTGATTTCGGAGTGACGTATTTGACGACACCTTGTGTGTATGACTGTATGGTGACGTCACGGAATGCATTTAATCTAGACGTCACATTATATATCAGATTTGAATGAATTATAATATTAAGTGCCAGGTACAGTGACGTCATAAGATAATTAACTGAGCAGGAGTGTGTACGTTTTTACAGTGATGTCATAAGATAATTAATTGAAGTTGGAGGGGGTAGCTTTGCTAGCGAAATTTAAATAATAGTGACAGTATAACGTCTTGTTACAGTGACGTCATGATGATAGTATTGTGATTTCGGAGTGACGTATTTGACGTCACCTTATCAGATTTGAATGAATTATAATATTAAATGCCGAGGCACAGTTAATGCATTATGACAGTAGGACGTTTGATTTATTAATAACGTCATATTTAATTCTACAGTAAAAAGTTATATTTCTCTTAATACAAATATATAATTTAAATGAGAGGGAAATATTACTATAAATGAAAAAATAAATACAAGTTTTTTCACATTTAATTAGAATAAAAAAATACATATTTCACAATTTATTATTGTTATCCATAAAAATACAATGATCGTCAAACAGTGATAGATAATCAAAATATGGGATAGGATCGGATAGGTTGACAAACGATTTGGAGGCGTGGGTATTGTCTATGAACATCGATACATTAGGGGGATTTAGATATTTTACATGCCATGTGATATATTTTTCAAGATTGTACAGAGTTTTTAATTCGTCCGTAGACAGGTATATCTGAATGTTTTTATCACTCACACACAATTTCCACACGCCGAAAAGTTTTTTCACCACAATGTTAAAGTCGTCCATGCTGGACTCAAAGTTTACACACGTCTGCACACAGTCGGACCAAAACGGCATTTCTTTGACGAAAAAGTTCCATTGCGGGACGGTGAGTATCAGACGTTTAGAATTTGACGAAAACATCACGTGGGCGTAAAAGTTGCGGCAAGGAAAGAGGCCCACCGCCACGTGTATGTTCTGTTTGTCGTTTAGGTAGAAAGTCTTGGTTAGCAACGACGACGATGGTTCCTCCTCCACCATATTACAGCTGCACGTCACCTTCTTCATCGCTGTCTGCGTCTAGACTGATGACCTGTAATCAACAGTCGTCACAATTAAAGCTAGTATCGTCGTCGTCGCCGTCATCGGTGATTGGACAAAATTTATACAATTTCTCGGCGCTGTGAAATCTGACGAATCGTGCCAAGGCGTTTGCATTTTTTAACGCGCACGGGGTGATGTCATGACAAGGTGCGGTACACCCCCAACAATTGGAGTTGATCAAATCAACAAAGGGACATTTATAGTCCTCGCGTAGCGGGATGAATGTCCGTCCTGTGAGACGGGATAAGAAATTCCCTTTTTGTTTATTATACGCGTAAGGCACGACGGCTTTATCTAAATTTTGCTTTAGAATTGCACCCAATTTGGAGTAGCACAAGCCGGTGGTTTTATTGAATTGATAGCACGAGGATTGTTTCTCGTCGATGAAAACTATGGCTAGTTCGGTGACCACCCACTCCTTTTTAGAGTTTACGATAAATGAAAAATCAAAGATGGCCGACATGATGTTCATCTGTCAGATAATTGAATACAAATGATTAAATAAAATACTACTATACCTTTTATATCCAATGATGGAACACACGTCTGGGCACCGCTGCTAGTACACCTTGAACAGCGGCCAAAGCGACGTTTGAACAGCGAGACGGCCAGTCAGTCGTTCTTGCACAAGTCGGCGGTTGAGAACAGGTCTGTGAATCTACACAGACTCCATCCGGTGTCCTTGGCAACGGCAAACAGACAGCAATAGTGGCCGCACACACCGGACGCTATGACTTGGAGTCGTTTTATGTTGTACATCCATCGTGTCGAGTGTTTATTCATGAATCTAGTCATCGCTAGGCTCGGTCTTCTGGCATATGTATCAAAATACTCCCCAAATTTGGATAAATATAGACCAAACCAATTAGAACCGGGTTTAGTGTGAGGGTCTAGATTGACCACAAATAGGGCGGGATGAGTAATATTTTGAGGTAATTTGTCCGAAGGAAATGTCCCTTTATAAATTGAAATTTTGCCCCGCAGTAATGTGTCTATTTGATGCGAATTCATGGTGTTAATAATTAATTTTCACCTCCGGACTAGAATCTATCGACACCGTCCCCTCGTACTCAGAGTAATACAAACAGGTTATGGCAGTGTCAAGGTCTGTCTTGAACTGTAACTAAAATCTCACGTTCTCCTCTGTCTGAAGGCTGGTGTGCGAGTCCTGTCCTGCACTCTTGGGAGTCAAGTCGAAGGCCAATATAAAGTAACATTTATTAAACATGTCTCGCGTGATTAAATGTCCGTTGTTTTGATGGTGTATGCCCAATCCCGAAAAATATGTGTCATAGGCTAGGGTGGACGTGCCGACGTTGTCAAAATTTATCAAAATGGGAAAATGTTTTTGGATTCTATTTACATATAGGACGAAATGATCAAGGTTTCTATGATTGAGTTGAAACGGATTTGTGTTCAAACTGCCCACAAACGCATCGTTTGACACTATTGTGAATAAAACCATTTTAGGGATAATCCCTTGAATAACATTGTTTGGAATCACAGACTTGGATCCTTTGGGTACGGTCACAGACTTGACGTCCACCCGATTGAGGTGGTATTGGGCTGGCTTTCGTAACAGTGTCTTTTCTATAGCGAGTGAAATAGTCGGCGACACTTCCAAGTGTTTCACAAAGAGGGTGGCATCTAAAATTTTCAACCGCACGCTGGTATTTAAATTGTCCGCGTCTGTGAGCAGATAAAACTCTCTTTTGTTGCGAATTAATTTAATGTGCAAGGATACATTTTTCAATAGCAATTGTGAAATATTAAATATGTCGGCGTATAAACGTCCCACCAAGTTGACCGGATGTTTTAACAAGTCTAATTTCGTGGCGAAGACTTTGTTATCTATGGATGCAGCGAGTTCGCCGTTAGCGGAAGGGGTATCCAAAAACCACATACCATTCACTAGGTGGGTGTCGGAGGCGTCTCGACCTAATTTGTTAAAGTCTCTAAATAAGCCCTGAACGCATAGTTGTCTGTCGAGGTTTTAATAGGTGTTACGTTGAGAGAGATATTGATTTGACTGAATAAAGAATTTAGCATGTTGTTGACGCATCCAATTATATTGTCGGTCCCAACCACTGTCCCGTCCCCTTTCACCAGTTGAATACGAAGACATAATTTAATCGAAGAAAGGTCGCGAAAGTACTCGCCGTCTCCGGGACAAAGAAACTCTAACTGAGCGTCGTTGTCGACAGAGATGATGGGTTTGTATTCGACCACTTTATTATTTTTAATTACCGTTTGAATGCATTTTTCGTCGAAAAGATCAAGTTCTGTTTTCGAACACTCCATAATTAGTCGAAAATATCTTGTTAAGCTCTCTTGTTCCTTCTTGCTCTAGCGCCCACCTTCGAATGAAGTCGTTAACGTTTTATTACTCTTTTAAGCCACGTCCCTCGACCGCCTGAGTGACGCGCTTTTTAACTTTATCACTGACTTCTTGACCGGGTTTCTTTGTCGCTATGTCGGCCAGTATGTGCGAACCTGTTTGTAACGCTTGTTTTCCCACCGCTTTCGACCCCCTCAAAAACAACGGTTTGACAAATCGAAATAGTTCACCCAAGAACGATCCGAGGCCTCGAACCCTTTGCATTTTATAGCTAGCGTGATAGACGGGACCGATGTTTTTTCTCTCTCTCTCCATTGATAAGACTAAGCAAAGTTACCACCTCTCCTATCTATTTATTTAGTTTTTTCTCTGAAATATAAAACCGCTATGGTGGGCACGGGACCCGATTGAAAATTCACTCGTTCGCCAAACTTTGTGTATAAGCTTATACTTATAGAGTCAAAATTACATTTCTCAACGGTAAAATAGAATATGGGAAGAACACGTGATGTGTGGTGGTGGAAGGGAATTGTATGAATCTAATCCATCTTACATACAAGTCGCTTAGCAACTGTGGTGCTATTATTCCTGTGTACACAAAGACAGGCTTCGTTTCGGTTGAACTTGAGCCAGGCAGTTTATGATTAGGTCACAAAAAGACCCCCTTAATATATTATCTCATTAAATCCCTCATATGTGTATTAACCGTATTAAGTGACTCTATGTTGGGTAGTCTGTTTCGAATGATCGTAATTAAGTCTCCGATGGCTACATAGGGGCGAACTAGAAATTTTATTTTAAATTTTCTTTTCACCACCGTAAATGAAATTTTGATTTTGAATCGTGTAGTTATGGGTGACTTGTCGGTCTTCCATGTGCCCTTTTGTTTTTTAATTTCACTTAACATTGTTTGATCGCGAAGAATGTACCATTGAAATTCAGATATTAAAACCTTGAGATCCCCTTTATCACTTATCGAGCTCTTAATTTTATTATAAATTTCCTTAAAGGAAGCGAAATCTTGTTGGGGAAACAAAACACGTCCCACTTGGGTCACGACGACGTTTGCCGTCAATTCTTTATCTTTGGAAAAATGTTATCTTCGAGACTATCAAAACCTACGGGATAGGATATTTCGGCTAGTCCCACCTCCCAACGGTCGTGTTCTAGCCGTATGGATTGTGCCAATTTTGTAGTATAGTAAGAGAGTGTATTATTTTTGTAATAATCGGCGCTCGAATCCGAAGGTAGGGCTACATAAAACTGACTCATATTTGTTTAATGTGTAGCTAGTCAATCAGATTGATTGAACACCTACAAGAAAGAAAGTTCACTATTTATCACTATTTATGTAATTGGGTGCCACGTTGTAATTATATCAAGATATTGAAGATAAAATACCTCAAAATTTATACTCTCTCGTATACTGAAACTACGTATTGCCCTACGTTCAAACACGTGGTTAGTCAAAAAATAATTATATTTTTATAATTGCGGTTCTAAATATCAAAAAAGAGGACTAATATTATTATAGTTATGAATAAGATATGTGAATGCGTGCCCTTGTTATAAGATGGGGTCAAATAAAAAAAACTTACAGCCGACCATGCGTCCCTCAAGAAAATTGAAAAAATATACATCTATATTATTTCTTTACGTAAAAATAACAGTGAAAATCAAATAACTAAATTAATACTGATGCATTTTGATATAGGATATGTGTGTATAAACTCACCACGGGCAGATGTCTGCAGATATCAGTAACTCACTTCTAAAAACACAGGATTATCTATAATGGTGGCTCCACGTGGCGCAACACTCGCATGTTCAGTAGGGGAGAAAGAATGACAATGGAGATTGACGCCTCGACCTCTCGCGCAACTACGCCTCTGGTGGCCGACAGAAGAAGCTCGTCAGTTTCTATCTCTTCTCTTTCCCTTCCTCGTTTATTCTTCCTTATTTTTACCTCTGCTTCTTAAATCGTTCTCCTTTATCTCTCTTTCATGTTCATGTCTGATTGTGACTATATATGGGACGCGCCGTGGGTTCAACTTTAGAGAGCGGTTCGACACAACTAAGGATCATCAACGAACTGCTTCCGGTGAACAACCAAGACGGGTCATGGAGTCTGGGTCGTCAGAATCGCCTCCATAGCAGCGTTGAAGGAAGATGTATTCTCCGATTCAACGCGCAGGTTACGAGGACGCCGCAACGAGGGTATTGGTATCCGGCGGTCGTCATTAGTCCCTAGTATTTAGTTAATAAGTTAGAAGAAACTTTATTTTGGGTTTAACATAATGCAAAAAATTATTTAGAAGTCCTTTTTTTTAATGCAAGAGAAAATGTTTTTTTTAAATTCTAGTATCATTTTCAGAACTAGTTAACTTCAATATGGAAGAAGTAGCTAGGTTATATTATGCTTTTTTAATCTGAGGGTCAAGTCAGATTTGAATGACTCATAAAGTCAATTGCTGAGTGCATTATTGTATTTTTGGACACCGTCCTAACGTTAAAGCCTCCGGCTTAGAAAAATGTGAATTTTTAGTGTTGCTGTTTTACACTAACTTGTAAGTTCCGATATATCTTGAAGGGAAAAGTGTTCATTACACCCTAAACGTCATGTGCATCAGTTCTTTGTTATTGATGGCTATCGCCAGGAAGTCTGTTTCTTTCTATTGCCTTACGCAGTGCAGTAGTAAATGATAGAGATTTGATGATGCGGTCATTGTTCATGGAAAGTATTAGTTTGGGTGAGCAACCCGTGGAAATTGGCCTATTGTCATAGTTGGGTCCACGCAAATAATACTATTTTGTTTTGGCCTGTAAATAGGTTCTTAAATTTTGTATTAGTTCTGAAGGATGTTAATGTACTATTGAATGCATTGGTAGTACCGTAAGGGAACAGGTCCGGCCATAGTACTTTAATGACCCCTGGCCCTTAGCCATCAATCAGCAGGATTCACCAGCCAACTATCCAACAAATTTAGTGGATCTCTGGTAATATTCAACCTTGTCAAGTGAGACTGTATAAACGTTATATTATAAATTTGTTCTATATTTTGCTTTAACTAATTCTCAAATTACTCTCCTTTTAGAAATTCTACAGCCTCTTGCCTGGCCACTGTGTTGCCCAGGTTGCCACAAGTAATCAAGTAATCCCACGAGTTATTTTGCCTTGTGAAGAAATTTAATATTCTATAATTTTCTACCTTATTGTATAACTTGTACATTTTTATGCTTTATTGTTTACTAAATAAAACTACATTGTCAAATTGATATGTTCAGTTTTCTAATTTAGTATAAATGAAATGTGTGTGTGTATACACCAAGGTTTCAAACCTGCCACGTTTCAAATGTTAGACGCAGGCACCCAGCTGTTAAAAGAATTGTCGTATCCTTTCCACTTGACTAGATGATGTTGAATGCCCTTTATCCTCTTACTCTGTACTATTTTATCTATTTGAAAAATTGTTGGATGACGTACGTGAAATAGTTCGTAGTTATAAAAATGACCCTCAATGGGGAATCCCTGGAGATCCTGTAACGAGTAGACCGGTTGGGGAGTCTAGGAATTACTTTAACTATGCTAAATAGTTCTCGTGTAAAATTATCCTCGTATTCTTTGTCAAAAAGCATTTTTTCTTGTTTATGCGCACATGATCGCCTACCTTAAACAAAATTTTCACAATTTTAATTTTAGCCCACTTCTTTTGGGGCCGTAATAGTATTTTAAGCACGTGAATAGGCTTGACTGAAGCTGGAGACATTCTCTATAGTCGAATGAACACTAGCGTTATAATTTTGAACTAGCTTGTCCAGCACATTGATGTAGTTGTGAGTGTTGAATGCGGTTAAATATTTCCACATTTTAGTTTTCAGCATGCGATTGAAACGTTCCACGACGGCCCCCTTTATATCTGGATTATGAAAATGATAGAAATGAACGGCCGCTTGTTTCAAAAAGGTTCTAAATTTAGAATTTAAAAATTCCCTACCCTTGTCTGACTGAATCGAAAGGGGGCGTGTTTCCTTAAATACTGTTTTAGAGCCAACGTGATGTCTGCGCCCAATTTCGTTTTAAACGGTATAGACCACGCGTACTTTGAAAATACATCAATAATGTTTAGAATATAGTTGACGCCCTTGTTGTCCTTTTATAAAGCTCTCATATATACTAAATCTATCTCCCACACATCGTCGATATTGGCCACTCTGTACGGGTCATGTGGGAAACTTTTTCTTAAACTACGGTGAAGAGTGTACGCGTTCTGCCCGGTTAACCATTCGTCTACATTTATTTTATCCAACCGACTAGCCTTTTGAAGTTTTGCGGTGGTCGAAAACGCCGACGGCCGTGGGAGATTGTAATATAATTTTTTTTAACGTGGTGGTCATCTGAGCGTGTTCCAACGAGGTCTGGCTGGAAAAAGTTTAGAAATGATTGTTTTATATTTCAAACCTTTACTAGACGTTATTTTCGCGTTAGGATCAAAGTTTTGTCGATAAGCGTTCGTGGCAATTAGTATGTATTTATATTTTTTTAAATCACTCTCTGTAATTATATCTTTATTTACGTTTATTTTGGTCAACAACTCCCAAAGTCCTTGCGTGCCCTTATAGTGTGTGTTACCCAGGTAGATATCGTTATCGTCTATGGTGAAACTCGAATTACCTATTTTAAAAGTATCCCCCTCTTTTCTAATTCCAAATACAGGATCTGCAGACACTCTCCTGTGTACGTACGGTGATAAATATTTCCCGACTATGTTACCGAATAGGTGAGAGGAACCTGTTTCAATTTTATCAGATTCTGATCTAGGAACAAAATATGATTCCCCCTCCACCAACTCCTCCTCCTTCTCTGGCGAGTCTATACTAATAGGACTGCTTTGATATGTGACCTCGTCTGAAAGTAATCGAGGTCGGACCGGTTGTCTTCTAACCAAAGGTCGCTTTTTTCTTTTTACTTTTCGGAGGTCGACCGGTCTACGCTTTAATACTCGAGGCCCCACGATAGGTATCTTTAGGGGCTGTTTAGCTCTCTCCCTGTTTGTTAAATAACGCTGTTGATGCTTTCTAAAATTAGCCAATCTCTGATAATCATAATTTTTATTTCGAGATTTCCTAGTAAGAACATTTTTCATCTGTACTAAGTCGGAAGACTTGTCATCGCGTTTATCGCGAAATAGTTCTGGTGGGACGAGAAGCATCTGTTTTAAGTTGTGACATATTATTTAACCAAGGCCCCGACAAGAGCGGAAAGAATAGCCGGTAGTATGATGTTTAGGAATCCACCCGATTGAACGGCGATATTTCTTTTTCTCTTCAACGAAACACCGCTGCTAGCCAATTTCCGCATACAGTTTTTATACTTTATTAATTTTTGCTTATCTCTTTTACTAATTTTAATATTATTGTTTAATGTGTCTAACGAAAATCCGCCGAGTGTTGTTATAACATCCAGGTCAACGACTTTAAGAATAGCTTTGCGCAATTTAGGACTGGCCGTTTTCAACACTGACATAATATACCTATTTTTCTTGACTAGTTTCATCTAGTAGTATATAGAGAACAAAAACTTTGCAAATAGTGTCGAATATGTCCGTTTTGAAGCGCAGGCGTTCACTCGCGTTCTGACTCAGATCAAAGAGTAAACACCCGTGAGGTGATTCGGTTGCTTTCCTATAGATTCTTTGTATATTGGATGGATTATCCGGATAAACTTGTTTATCTAGATAGTTTACCTGTGTTTGATCGCGTGGGTTTTTAAACACCACAATGTATTTAGCGTTTAGCGAGATGTCACAAGACTTGTTTCCTTGATGGAAAAGATTTTGTGTGATCAGAATAACTGATAGGTTTCTATGATGACTACCCTTGGTAAAAAGTTCGCTCACTTTGTTCGAATAGACCTCGTTCATTAAATCGTCCAGCACGATGAGTTGAGGTCCGGCCTTAATTTTAAAATCGAAATTGCCCGGTACACCTTTGTGTATTGTGACGTGACTTGATAATCGCGAGGGAATAGAATTTCTCTCACTGAAACACCATAGAATTCTATCAAATTTATCCACACTGCACACCTGTTTTAAATTTAACAGAATATTCTCTACAAAGGTAGTTTTCCCGCAAATAAACGGTCCCGCTAATATCAGTGTGAAAGAGTGTAAAAACACAGACATCGATGTGCACTCGTCGGGTGCCGCTTTAAAAATAAAAAATAAAAAATACTATTCCAAATTTATAGTGGTGGTGGTGGTGGTGGTCGTGGTGCCGACAAACCAATCTCTAAGAAATTTTACGTTCGAAAGCGTATAAATTGAATTGAATTTTTTATATTTATGGCCGAAACATTTATCATAATTATGATGGAACCTATCTTTCAGGGAGGGACACCCCAAGTCTATAATATCAATAACAAGTTGTTTTTTATCCACAATTTCCATTATTTTTTTCTTTTCGTCCCCTTAACATAAATTATAGTCGAGCCGAGAGAGGCCATTTTTAAAATCATATTAAATTGATTAGCGTTCATATCACCGTCGTCCCAATGCAGGCCGTGATGATTATGTGAGCCAATCACATTGTTTTTGAATATGTCACGGTAATTTTGAAAAGAAATATGGCGACTTAAATGTATAGTGATGTACATCACTTCCACACATAGATAAAATACTACATTCTTTTATTATGAACTTATTGCATTCATCATTAAACCCCTGAAAATATACAACTACGTTGGTCATGTTCGGACAAAGTTGTTATTGTTATTGTTGTTTTTGAACCAAAACTGTAAAGGAATAAACCAATTATCAGTCAGTGTCCAGCGTGGGGAGACAACTGTAAAAAAACAGTCGTGGCAGACATTAGACACATATCCTGCTTCTTAGAGTACGTGATGATGGACGCGTTGATTTTATCCATTATACTAAATTACAATGACCGATGACACGATCTTTTATAGGGATGTCGCTCGATCCGAATCCTCCCTCCCCTCTCTGAGTGTTTGATAGCGAATCAGTGTGTTCAACTCTAGGGTAATCAATTTTCACGCACACTAGCTGATCAATTTTATCACCCCTTTTAATTCTAAGAACAGTGTCACCGTGATTAATAAGTAATACACAAATATTAGCACGATAGTCTTCGTCTATAAACCCAGCTAAAACATATATCCCGTGGTGAAGATCCAGACTATATCGCGGAGATATTCTACCGTACGTTCCTGCTGGTAATATAATGCAAATATTTATCTTAACTAAACGCCTGCACGAAGGTTGTATGCTGCAATTGTACGGACTTTTCAAGTCTAGACCTGCAGAGTATTTTGTGGCTCTAGTCGAGGAAAAGGCGTTACTATTTATCTTTTTGTAGTTTAATAAGGATGAAACTAGAATCAGAGAAAGAATAAAAATGTATACGTAAAAGTTTATTGATATGTCAGCCAAATTATTCAATGTCATCCATTAGTCATCTTGTCATGTCAATATATATTTGATCAAACACCTGATAATTTCTAAACCACATGTTAACCTGTACACAAATATGGGCACCGTCTGTCGGACTGAAGTAATTAAAGCACCTGGTTTCACATTTGTGTAATGATAGCTTTTCACACCTGTTTCTCTGTGTGGGGTAGTACCACAGTAGTGGGGTCAACGTCTAGTCTTAATAATGTTAAAATTATATCATCGAATTCTTCATATATTGTCATAGAATTTTTGTTAGTTCTACAATGTTTAAAAGGGGAACATATACGGACACGACACCATTTTATAATATTTTCAATATCTGGATGATTATTTCTCCGAATTTGCATTTTGCGTAGACGAGCACATTCCAAACGAATATTCTGGATACTCGCACCAGTCATTAGAAATCAGATAGAAACAAAATCATGATCAACTATAGCCGTAGGGTACGGATGTGTTATTATATAACCTTCTACGTTTAGTGAATGCAATCTTATAGTTTTTTCTCTCCATCCCGGAGACGACGATGGGACCTTTTTTTAATTTTTCGCGGGTTGGTCACTTGTACGGGGTCCATCATGTATTTCAAAATCAAGTCTTTAATAGTCGTAAAGTTTACAAACTTTGTGTTTTCATAGTTTAGTGTTATACCCCTGACCTTGGTGGTGGACCTATATTTATTCGTCTCGGGAACAAACACATTGTAAGAATAATTTTTCGGTCCACCGGAAACAAACTCTGTAATGTACGCACTCTCAGAGTAAGCGGTCAGTTCGTTTGTCATGTTGCCCAAATTGTCACCTGTGGGTATCGTGTACGTGTCTGTTGGTATTATCACACTGATAATAGAGTCCGTGTCACAGTAAAGACAAGAACCGCCCAAGTGCCTGAGATATGAATAAAATTTCATACGTGCACCGGTGGTCACGTACGTGGCTATAGGCACATTGACCGTGTCAAGAGGGAGGATGGCTTCCTCACGGTATGTCCACGAGAAGCAAGCAACTTCGTGATTGGGAAAAATAATTTTGCGAACCTCTGTGCCGGGGGTGTTGAGTAGGGAGAAAAAGTCTTTTGGTTTGTTCACTATGGTGGTCTGCGTCTTGTTCTTGTTCAGTGCGAATCGTCCCCAGAAAGAGTTTAAACACAATTTGGCGAGTGCACGCTTTCCTGGATTTTTAACAATTTCGTTTTTATCCAGCACTATTCCCTTTGTTTTGTAATACTCGATAACGTAATTGTCTTTGTTCGCGTCTGTTCTTAACCATCCAGGGTATCCAGACGCCTCCTGTTTGATTTTGAGGAACTTGTTAATATACTCTACAAACAGTCCTCCTTCTTTGGTCTGAGGATCAAACTGGGTAATTTTATATTCCCAAAATTCGTGTACTCTAACCATCTTTTAGCCCATTTCTAGCGCTAGTCGAACCTCGTCCACTATCCATGTGCCTGTAATAGTCCTGTCAGAGTCGGTGTGTAAACACTCCCCTTGGTTCATCTCGTTTGCACAAGAGGAGCATAAACAAAACATTAATTTTGATTGTGTCTTGTAGGGCAGTACGGGGTGATACAAATTTCTAGGAGGTAAAATAGTGCATTTAATTAGACCCTCTCTGTCTATAACGTCAGCAGGGCAGTCGTCGGCGACAAAAATATTTATAGGATGACCTACAGGAAATTTAAAATATTTACATACCCAAGGATATAAACTACAGACATCAAGATAGCCTATTTTCTCGTCGGGGTTAGTCTTGTAGTGTAATGTCATAGATTCACAGCGTCCGCCGTACAGTGCGTCCCGTGGATTGAGCGGAGCTGTTTGGATCATAGGGTGATTGTTTAGCTCAATGTCTAACTCGGGGTCTTCGGTCAGTATTTTGTCAAAGTCACACTCTTTCATAGTTGTCACAGTGTACCCTGCAACTCTAAACGTTCTATCTCTCAACAGAGTGCACTCGTATCGTTCGGTGAGAGTCTCTTTAGTTCCTGTTATAGTCACGTCACGATTTGAAAGACATGTACACCCGTGGAAGAAACAACCGTCAAACTCAAAAATCTCCCTCGTCGTTTCACAATAACCATCGACTTTCCGGCCCAAGATTTCTATCTCACGCCCATTGAAGGCGTGCTGTATGTGAATATCGGGGCGTGTTTTCTCCAGATAGACTAACCATTTTATGGCTTTCACAGACTGTCTGTCACCGCACCTGTATCCCCCCTTGGGAAGGATGGCTATCGTATCGGGGGCTAAAAACAGTTTTCTAAATAAACGGTTGCACGCAGACGAGATAGTGATCGATTCCCTAAACACGTCCGTCGAACCTAAATTTAGAAATAAATGACGAAATGTACGGCAACCCTTGCGTAATACATTTACGTCATCCACACAATAGGCCTCCAGCTCTGATTTATTATTAAATATATACCCCTGCCGCAGTTTGTCAGCGTGCCACACCATAAATTCATTTCGCTCATCCGGTTTCATATAATCCGCACCAAACATTTCGGGACCGGGCATCTCACCGATATAATTTAAATTCTCTTCTGTATTAAACAGATAGGGGTAATGTCCTTTTTTGCAGTCTAGTCCAAACGCTTTCGGGATCTGTCTCAGTGGCATAGGAAGGAAACTTAGGCTGTCTTTAAATTGTATGTGGTCCATCGTCATGCAGAGTATTTTAGTTCCGTCCGCGATAATTTTAGGGGTAAAGTTTAGTGATAGAAATCTATTCAGGATAAATATAGCGTCATATCCTTTCACATTATGCGCAAGGCAAACAATCTTATTGGCAAACGGCCTCGGTTGTCTTAGGTAGTCGATGAAGCCGTCTACCGGATTATCCCAAAAGGAATTAGATCGTTTCCCGCATTGTTCACAATCCTCGTCCATATTATCGTTAAATTCACATTTTACACAATAGTGTTGTACGTGAAGAAAATTCGGTTTGTGCACAAAACAATCATTGGTTATAGCACGATATTGTCTAGTCTCGAATTCATAAAATACCATTAGGTAATTATCATCGAGCTCCTTTAGACTCAACGCCTGCATGTAAAAACTATACGGGTTTTCTTTATTCTGTTTGCACGTCGCGCAGTATGATTTAAAACATTCGTGATTACTCCCCTTTGTTTTATCACAGGTAATACACACCTGTCTTAAATCACAAACGGTTTTCTTACAGTCAAACTTATTTGATTATGGCTAGTGAAACAAGTGCCAGACCTAAAGAATCTGTTACAATCACTGCAATACACTTTTTCGCTTGCATACAAACACGGAGGTATGGACGTACATTGGGGGTAAGTACTCTTACATGAATGTCTTGCACCTCTTATAAAGCCAGTATTACATCCGTCGCAAAAATACCGAACTGAAAACGCGGCCGCCATATTGATTATTACGTTAAAGTGATGCGTGACGTCATAGTACAGTAGGTTAGTGTACCTAGTCGAAGACGAAACCCCCTCATACAACAATCCGTTAAATGTCGAGAGGGTGATGTACACGCGTAATTTATATTCGTCACCAAAATAACGTTGAAATTTATCAAGATGTTCGCACCCTCCTTTCCCGGATAAATCTACGCACATTTTGCGAGAAGATCATCTAACGCATTTTTTATTTTATCCCCCTGAATATACGATTTATAATTAATATCATTAGTGATGTTGGCTATCGCTATTACTATAGCGTGCGCCAAACAATTCGTCAATGATTTAACAACTATGCTCCTTTTTTGGTGACTCAGATAATCGTTTGAAAAGCACCTTCTTTTTAATGCTCTGCCGTTGCCCATCAACATTTTGATATTATTCACTTTAATCATCAACACATCGGTTATACCAAATCTGGCGTTATTCTGAATGACTTTTGTTAATGTATTCATAATACTGTTCACATCAATTTGGTCACATCTACGGTACGAAACCCCAACCGGTTTATCAAGATTATTCTCCGTGTTCGTGATCTTGATTCCAATTAAATGATAAGGAGCCGTACCTCTAAGCAAATATGCCAATAGACTTGAGAAACACGTCATTAGATAATGCAGTGGACTCACGTTTGCAATCAAAGGCTTGAATCGAACTAAAATGTCCCTGCCTAAGGTGTTGAACCGAGTATACGTTCGTCCTGTCTCTCTTATTATGGTAAATGAATCATCAGTGTTTGCACCCCCGCATAATCTAAAATGTGCTCGCGGTGTCTGTTAATGTCTGAAGTAGAAGGTCTAGCATTGTCACTAGATTCGTCAGTTGTAAATGTTTGTTCGTTAAACACTAAAAAAAAATAAAAAAGAAAATTAATTGTTTGTTCAAATAATAAATTGAGAAAAGATAAACACACAAAAAATATAAAGAAATAATAGTAAAATTGTTCTTACTTTCGCCAAAATGCGAGAGCTCAATTTTTTTACGTGAGAACTTCTTTTAAGCCAACAGGATTGTAATGAAATGATAACTTGGAATAGTTAAATTCTCCTTTTATAGGCCGCCAGCTCAATGTGTTTCCTGATTTTTACACACCTCCGTCAGATGTGGTTAACCTTTCAGAAGCAACCTTAATATCTAATTAGAAAGGTACATGCTCCGCCTCTCTCTTTATAATCGTAACTCGATGGCTAGCTGGTAATGAGATGTAAGTTGAAAACTTAATTAGAAAGATAGATAGTAGCTGTTGTTCACCTTGAGAGCTAGAAAGTACAGGAATATACTTAAATACGCTGTGTATTTAAGCCATTAGAATTAGTAAAATGGAATCAGTTGAAGACTTGTGTTTAAACAGCCACTTTCGCTCATTTAAACTTCACCATATTGAGCGTCAATTTAGAAATATTTTTACAAGTAGATATTATTTCGATAGAGCGGACAAGAGAGGCCATCGTGGTGTTTGTAAATGCGGTAAAGATCATTTTATATTGCTTCTTGGTGATGTAAAAATTTTGGAAGTATATTCTGATGGTGACTGAAGTGTTGAATTGGGCACAACTGAATTTTTCAATGATTACACTAGTGTAATAGATCTTTTAGTTGGATCAACCATTCAACGCACGATTCATTATTGTAGTTCTGAATGCTTTTCTCACTTTAAAAAGTCATACGCCTGTGGGTCAAAAAGGTTTTGTAAAGTTTTAAGTGGCTGGTATCGAAAGCACTTAGAGTACCTGCACAATTGGGAAGACACGGCATTAGACTTCGATCTACCCGTCGCTTCTGAGACGCATACGACCAACCTACAGGCTAGGGGGGGGGGCTGATCTGGACGCAGATAAACCTATAGTAGAGTAAATCAAGGTAATTTATAAATTATTTATTTATTTTTTAAAAGTTTCTGTCTTATTTTAATTTCTATAATATATTTGTTTGAATCTTTTCAAGGTATGGACAAGTTTATTAAATAATTCAACTCAGCCAAGACTGACATTCAATATATTTCTCTTCGAAGTTTAACGGAGAACACAAAACTACATATTATATCTTTTGGCGAAAGAGATACTAAATTTGGAAGAGGTATTTATGTAAAAGCCTATTTAAAAGATAACAACGTAGGTTTTTTCCTGCCTAAAAAGTTTTCTAAAATCTGCACAATAGAGCAAATAGACCTTGTTAATAAATCAAAGTCTGAATTAATTTATGGTGGAATTGGGGATGACAATACTATCAAGCTTAGGATTGTACCATCCGGTTAATAGTTTTAATCTTTAGTAATACTGGTTAAAAATTGAAATAAAAGTAACTCCTAAACACTATTTATAATTATACTCTGTGTATACCTGCATAATTGTTTTATGTTTCAACTCAGCCAAGACTGACATTCAATATATTTCTCTTCGAAGTTTAACGGAGAACACAAAACTACATATTATATCTTTTGGCGAAAGAGATACTAAATTTGGAAGAGGTATTTATGTAAAAGCCTATTTAAAAGATAACAACGTAGGTTTTTTCCTGCCTAAAAAGTTTTCTAAAATCTGCACAATAGAGCAAATAGACCTTGTTAATAAATCAAAGTCTGAATTAATTTATGGTGGAATTGGGGATGACAATACTATCAAGCTTAGGATTGTACCATCCGGTTAATAGTTTTAATCTTTAGTAATACTGGTTAAAAATTGAAATAAAAGTAACTCCTAAACACTATTTATAATTATACTCTGTGTATACCTGCATAATTGTTTTATGTAATCAGTAAAACATACCTATGAAATTAGAAATTTAAAAATTAGTCTTTAATTATACCATGTAACTAATATCCGTTCATAATTGTTTTATGTATTAAATATAACAATTATATGAAATTATATGTGAAATATGTATATTTTTTATTATAATTAAATGTGAGAAAAACTTGTATTTATTTTTTCATTCATAGTAATATTTCCCTCTCATTTAAATTATATATTTGTAGTAAGAGTAATATAACTTTTTAGTGTATAATTAAATATGATGTTATTAATAATTCAAACGTCCTACTGTCATAATGCATTAACTGTACCTTGGCACTTAATATTATAATTCATTCAAATTTGATAAGGTGACGTCAAATACGTCACTCCGAATTCACAATACTATCATCTAGACGTCACTGTAACAAGACGTTATACTGTCACTATTATTTAAATATCTCTAGCATAGCTACCCCCTCCAACCACAATTAATTATCTTATGACGTCACTGTAAAACGTACATATTCCTGCACAATTAATTATCTTATGACGTCACTGTACCTGACACTTAATATTATAATTCATTCAAATCTGATGTATAATGTGACGTCTAGATGAAATTCTGTGACGTCACCATACAGTCATACACACAAGGTGACGACAAATACGTCACTCTGAAATCACAATACTCCCTCGGCAAGAAAATCGGATATAGCTGCCCACTTACTACTCTTGCATTCCTGCTGCTGAGGAATGGTTCCTATTGTATTTCTCCTGTTATTGTCTCTAGGTATGTTACACATGTTATTATCGGGCTATCCTAAGTAGGATCTGACCAGTCATTTGATGTGTTGTTGATTTTGATTGTTGCTTTAATATTTTTGATAAACTTACCGCCTTCTTGTTTTATGTATGACACAATGTGCTTAGTTCACTGTGATAGTACTTCTTTGTATAATTATTATGTATTCATTGTAAACAAACATTGGATCATGTTTCATACCTCACTGAGTTTCAATGTTCCCTAATAATTACCAGATGAAATTAAACTTACTTATATTATTTTGTTATTAACTTTTTGTAATGTTTTTATTTATTGTTCATTAAAAATTCACTTAAACTAATTTCTATAACTTGTAAACTTACTCCTTTCTTTTTTCCCGTAACTATTTCAACTAGGATAGGGAGGGAATGGTTACGCGCCAAATTACGTGGTGCATTAATACTAGAAACACGAAGTGGTGCACTGCACAAGTTAAAGGAAGGGATGCATTTATACGAAAACTAATAAAAAGAATAATATAATATATACTTATTGATTTCTTCCTTGCCTTTTTTTTATCATTACAATATCGAAATTCCATCTGCGTTGACACTGTCTATTTGAAAAGAGACGAGAAAATCTTACAAAATAAGAGCTTGTTAGCAAAGAGAGTGATCAATTAAAGAGAAAAGCACGCCCATTCTATTCAGCCTATCGCCCATATGTCCACGTATCTCGGTATCCTCGATACACATATCCACATGTGAAACCCCTCTTAAACCATTCGGCCATTGAAGTGGGTCCACACCAAATTACATCAATTATTGTTTCCGTGACATATTTAAATCTTATTGTAAATTGGACCTTACGAAAAATAATTGTAGAATCTTAGTGCATTTTTTTACTTGTTTTGCTAGAATAAACTCAATTTTTATAGTGTGTCAAGACTAACATGACACGATTAAAACTCTTAAATAACTTCAACAATTAAATTAATACGCTTATGTGAGAAGTAAACACGCCTCTCTCTCTCTCTCTCTCTCTCTCTCTCTCTCTCTATATATATATATATATATATATATATGATAGCCCATAAGAGTATTAAGAAGTGCAGTATGGAGGGAATATATATATATATATATATATATTCCCTCCATACTGCACTTCTTAATACTCTTATGGGCTACCATATTTTTACACTATTGGGGTTGAGATTATAAAGATAACATCTAAATAAAATCAAAACACGTCTGCAAAGTGGGAAACTATTTAGGAAAATACACCTTACTACATCCAGCCAGAATTTTAAGCTTGCCATTAGCAAACCAGACAAGATCAGATATACTTGTTCGTCCACGTGTAGGTCATATAAATAATGTTTAATTCGTTCTTATTCAATATATTTTTCATTGTGGTAGGCTACTTTCATTAAGAATAGAAACACTTTATGAAAATAATAAAATCTCAACGTTCTCGATATACGATACCATTATTAAGAATCTGAATCTGCTCAAATCGCTGTCTTGTCCAAAAGCTAGTATCATGTTTCCTCTTCACGTAAACGGAAAGGTCACACCATGTCAAAGTCAGTTCTGGACTCTTCTTTGACAATCTCTCCTCCGAGATCAACTCCATGATAAGTTCCTTCTGAAACAAAGATTTAATAACAATCAGTCCAGAGCACAAAGTTACCAATTATAGCAACCGAAATTAAAATATGCTCTTATGAAATATAATTTTATCTATCGAATGGATAAATATTACATTTTAAAATATACAATATAACTATATGAAACATCACTAAGATAATTTGTTAAACTTCCAACGTTTTCCTATTTTTTTTTTAAAAAAAACATGAAAATATATATGATTACTTAGGATATTTGAGGGCCCTTCACAATAAAATCGAATAAACTTTCGTTACCATTATCACTTATTGCGACCGATACAACGCAGCCCCTCTGAGAATATAATTTTTCTAACAGATAACTCAACTAACGCCTCGTTTTCATCCGTATGTACAATATTTGTTCAGGGGAACCTTGTGGTCTAAGGATAAGGTGTAACTGATCACCAAACCCTTCCTTCACCTCTGGCAAAATGTGTGCCAGGTCCCCACCGTGTTTCGGAACCCACTTTAAAATGTTGCTTCCCTCTGCTTCCCACCCTCATCATTCTCACGTGTCGCCCTAACATCTGGGGAGATTTATTTATTTATTCAGTGTTTGCTGGCCCGGTATCTTACAATCTTTAAATCCGGGCCGTTTTTTCACATAACTTTCACTTTATTTACACAATTACAATATGAATCTTCTTTTTTAAAATTTCAACACATATTTTGGCTCTCAACTTAAATGAAATTCAACTACCCCTAGCTCAATTTGGTACACCCCGGGTATATTACGCCCCCGGTACCCTCCCCCGCTGGGCCCTTCACATCTGGGGAGAGTGGAATTCACCTTAATGGTGTCCCCACCTCAAAAATGAATTCCTCCATACAATAGGAGAGCAGGGGTAAAGTAAGGTCAAATGGCCAAGATCTAGAGCATTAGTGGCTCCCCTCCCCTACAATATGTATCTTTATGAATTACATTGACTTTAACAGACACTCATGTCTGTCAAAGTCAATATAATTAATAGATAAACATAATGCACACACGAGTGAGAATGAGTCGATAATTTAAAAGAATACAGACATTTTGTTTAAAAACAGCAAATACATATTTTCCAGTGTAAATATAGATCAAACCACTTACACGACTGTATGTTGATATCCTGTATTCCAAAGGAATGGATTCATATAGAACAGTGATATGCATTTTGAATAAGTTGAAAAATTCAAAAACTTGGGAACTCTACTAATAGATAGGAATATCATTCAAGACTCGGTATCGAGAGAGTAAATTGAGAGTTTTGAGAATAAATTTCTGAGAAAGATATTTGGGGCCAGAAGGATGAACGAACAGGAGAATGAAAATAATACATAAGAAAGGACTTTAAGGGACCTTTAAGAATCAGCGTTTTTATGATTTCAATCAGAATTATAAAAAAAAGTGTCTCGAACCCCACAAACAAATACCGCGACCGCAGGCATTGTACGTGTTCACTACATGCGTTAATAATTTTATTCCTTACAACTAAGGGGTTATCAAAGGGTTGGACCACGGTTAATAGACTAGACGGTAGGGGTCGTATATGCATTGGCAGGCTCCACCCCCTGACGTC
Source organism: Timema californicum (assembly GCA_902141385.1). NCBI lineage: Eukaryota > Metazoa > Arthropoda > Insecta > Phasmatodea > Timematidae > Timema > Timema californicum. The sequence goes on along the minus strand of CABFOW010000806.1, from coordinate 97,085 downwards.
ATGTGGACACCAAGCTAACTTCAGCTGAGAGCTACGCGTCAGTCACCGAGTGTGCTAACTCGAGTAATAACAGTGTAGTTTCATCAAATGTGAGTCTGAAACAATATTGTGTCGTGTGATTGCCGATTGCACTAGTAACTATATACACCAAAAGGACATAGGCATTTATTTTCACCTGTTTCCTGAAACTAAATTAAAGTGAATGGATGATTGCAAGCGGGCCGATTTATTTGCCATTGATATCGCTCGTGTGTGCACAATAAATTTTGATGAATTAAGCTATATAAGGGATTTAAAGGTTGAGTTATTGAATATTCCTATAAAACGTGTGTTAAGGCCTTATTCACTTCCTCATTTAAATCGTCCTGTATGTTGCACTGTTGTAAATCCGACTAAGCCTACTTGTTATGTCTGTAAAATACAGGCAGAAAAACAACTTGCTCGCAAAGAAGGGTAGCAACTTCTACAATCATCAGCAAACAATGGTACAGACTGCGTACGAAATGACTCTGTAGATGAATAAATAGGCCATGAAAATACACAGAAATGTAGTTCTAGCGTTGTTGAGCTCTCTGCTGGATTATATACCATGAAAAATGAAAACAAAAAGTTAAAACAACAAATTAAGGACCTGTAAGAACAACTAAATGCATCAAATTATGAGTTTATACAATTAAATATAATTTCTCATGTATTTTAGGGTGCGTTTTCTGCACGTAAGCAACAACCCTTCAAAAAAGGAAAATATTCTAATTGGTCATCCGATATTGTTGCTAAGGCTGTCACGTTCCTATACATATCGTAAAAAGTTCTAGGTTTTGTGAGAGATGTATTAAAATATCTCCTTCCCATCTGAGTTACCATCAAACGGCGCCTTAGACAATTTTCCGTCCCTCCAGGATTTATCAAACCCTTCCTTCACCTCTGACAAGAAATCTTGTGATTGTGTGGAATGCCAGGCCTCCACCGTGGTTCGGATTCCACGTTAAACTGTAGGTCCTCCATTTCATCTCACAATCACCCTACCATTACACATTAGCGTAAGTGCGTATAACCCTAACGGGTAGTAAGACGCGGTGCTAAAAATAATAATAATAATAATAATAATAATAATAACTATTGGTAGGCCTATATAAAATATATTTGTTTTTAGTAAGGATTTTGTGGTCCTTTCGTCTTAGGAATTAATTATTTGGTTATATAGAAAATATATGTACAGCTTTTAAGAACTTTAATATTTATTATAAGGCTTTTATAGTCAAGCTTCACAGTGCCAGCAACGTGGTGTTTGACTGTTGTGCGCATGCACACATAGGATAAGGGTGGGGGGGAAGGCGGGACTGCCAGGTAGAGAGAGCACTGTTGCTCTCGCAGTGCCGGCTCTGGCGTGATGGTGGAAGGAAGGTTTTTTTACTCAGCGTGATTTTGTGCTTAAAAACCGTGTACCATATTCTTGAATGTGATAAAGTGTAGAAGAGTGTAGAATTAGATTATTATTCTTCTTCCAGCTATTCTATTTGACTCTTTTTTTTTTTGTTATTTTATTTAATAGAAAACTTTAACCATGGCCTTGCATCCCCAAGAAATAAGTTCTGTGACTGTAAGTGAACTTCAACAGCTTAATTTCTCACAGCTATCTCTCTATGAGAAAGTTACAGTTAATAAAAGATGTCATTCAACACCTGATATTCTAATATCTCAACCAGGCAGAAACAACAATAAGAAATATATTCGTAGCTTTAATTCTGAATGGTACCAACGGAAAAGTTGGCTTTGCGGCCGTGAAGTAAAAAGTGCACTGTTTTGCTTCCCATGTTTTCTGTTTGGAGGAGATATACCGTGGACAAAATATGGTTTTAGAAATATAAACAAAATAAAAAAACAACTGAAAAGCATTAGAAGTCAAAGAAGCACGTTGATAATGTTGTTTCACTGTCACTTTTAGGAACTGTAAGTATTAGGGAAAATCTTAGTGAAGCATACAGACTTTCAATCAATGAGCATAATATAAAAGTTTAAAAAAAGTGAAACTTTGTCCAAAATATTAGACTGCATTTACTATTATGGAAACTTTGGAACTCCCCTACGTGGGCATGATGAAAAATACGATTCAGTAAATCCAGGAGTATTTAGAGGATTAGTAAATTTTGCATCTAAATTAGATTCAGATTTGAAGAATCACTTAAAAATCAAAGGTGTTTTTAGTACCATTCAGAATGAGATACTTGACTACAAATATACCACGAGGATATAAGAATGGATATTAGAAAAGCTTCCTTTGTAGCTGCCATGGATTGATGACACAACAGATGTTTCGGAACACACTCAAATGGTCCTTGTTCTACGGTACGTATTGAATGGAGAAATATTTGAGCGTATTTGGGGATTCTTTGTCCCATAAAATCAGACTGCAGATGGCATATCAAAACGTATATTAGAACAATTGGACATAATATTTTAAGAAAATGGAAAAAAACTGATAGCTCTGACATTTAAAGGTGAAAATGTCATGAAAGGCAAAAAATCAGGAGTTCAAGAAAATAAAAAGCAGTTTATAGTAATGCACATTTCATTCACTCTTATGCACATCAACTTAATTTAATAATGAGAAATTCAGCAAGTATTACATGAAACGCAAGATTTTTTTTTTCCTCTAACATTCTGGCTATTCCAACATTCTTATAAAGATCACCCCAATGTGTGTCCATTCTCCAGAAACATATGGACGTCAGCATTCCACGTCCATCCTCTATAAGGTGGAATTTCAACATACGGACCATAAACAGAGTTGATGAAAATTTGCAACCTTTAAAAAACTGCCTAACTGAAATTCAGTCAACATCAAATGCAGATCAAACCATTGCAGAAGCAACAGGAATTTTAAAATACCTGACTGATGATAATTTCAAGTTTTGGTTAGAGCTTTTCCATCAGATTATGCCTCATGTTGAAATAATTTACAACCAAATGCAAGCTCGATAAATTAGCGTGTTTAAAGCTAATGAATATATAACAAATTTCAAAACTGCTATTTTAAAACTGAGAAACTCAAAGTACTGTGAGAATCCTTCAAAGACACTCATGGCAGAAGCTAAGGAAGTGTGTGACTATATATGTGTTGATATAATGTACTTCTTCCACTAAACACTTAGTAGCTGCTAAATTGTTCAACAAGAATTGCTTCACTAGATTTAAGAATGAACATCCCACAAAAGAGATAGTACTGACCACTGAAACTTATCCCATGATTGACAAAGAAAATCTTGAAACTGAACTAAAAGTAATCTATTGTAGGAGTGATATTCATGAATATTTAAAATTAGTTGAGCTGCGGAATTTTATCTTGGAAAATATTCTAAGTTATGTTTAAAGTGAAATTACGAGACCACCCATGACTACATCAGAGGCAGAGCGCTGCTTTTCAACATTGAAAAGAATAAAAACGTTTTTAAGAAGCACTATTAATTCGGAAAGACTAAATGCACTTGTAGTACTTTCAATGGAGAAAAATTTCCTCAATTGTCCTTCAGAGATCTAAGGAGAAAATTATTGAACTTTTTGCGCAAATTAAAACAAGAAGAATGGATTTCATTTTTAAATGAATAGATCAAGATTGAACTGTATCAATTTAAGTTAAAGTAAGTAAAAAATGTTGTTTTTTTTGCTAAGATTTTATCAAGTTCCTTAATAAATTTTTGTATACATGTTTTTTTTTCCTTTTACACAATTTTAAAACAAAAGCTAAAAATTTTCTGTAACAGCACCCCCACTAATTTTAACTACGAGCCGCCACTGTTAGACAGTAAACATTGTGTCTGTGCACGCCAATGCAGCTGATTATTATTTTCTTAACCTACGCCATTTAACTCATGAAAAAAGTATGACAAGGATATATTGTTTATAAAACATAGGCCTACATGCACTCCCCTGGAGAGATTNCCCCCCCCCCCCCAATCAGGATTGAACCTCAACATTTTAAGTCAGTCTCTACAACGATATTTGTGTTTCATTTTTTTTTTACTAATCAGCGGTTTTTAACCCACCTCACTCTGAACAAGGCAATACAATTACCAAGGCACATCATCACTTCTTTAAGGAGATATTTTATCATTTAAATAATGAGTATTAAGATTTTGTTACAAGTTCAATAGATGAAATTTTAATTATTGTTTTATTTTTTTAAATAATATTGATCGTGGATTTAAAAAGATTTATTTTTATTATTCAAAAATTCTCTCATATCTTTTTGACACAGCACACCCGCTGACCCTTCGCGGCACACCAAATCAATGTGCCATGACACACCGGTTAAAAATGGCTGAGTTGCTAGAAGTACAAATCCTTACCTTTGTCATTTTAAATTGTGTTGGGCAGCCCCAGAGACAGAACTAGTGACCTCACATTTAATATTTTATCTCAATGAAATAGTTATATCTTTGTTTTTACTGTGGAGATATTTTTTGCTCTTAGTCTTACTACCCGTTCGGCTTTACGCATTTAACTACACTAATGTAGTATGGAAATTAAAAGTAGAATTTAGAAAGAACGTACCCAAATTTGCGAGGAGGAAGAGTGGTAAGCGATTTAGAGAAATACCTCTTCAATATACCTGCCCGGGATTCGAGCCCCGACCTTCCTGTCACTGATAAACCAAATTAATGAGTTCGAAATTTAGTCCGCGTGTCCATCAGTGTGACTTAATTACTTATTTGAAAGTTCTACTAAGAATATTTTCATAAGTAACTGTTCTAGAAATATAAATTGTAGCAGTATTTGATAGTTTTCCGGTCTATCGTGATTTCACATACCTTGTTGGGACGTGACCAGTAGACTCTTGATCGTTCACTCCAGTGCTTAAGACTGCTCGTCACTGAAACACATTATATCAAACTTATTTAAAATTAGATAGTAAGTACATTCAGTGAGCTGCTGAAATGGATATGATCGTTTTTATCCTCCGTATTTTTGAGGCTAGGAAAGTATCCCGAAAGTGTTACGTGACTCAGACATTATGCAATGTGATACCTAAAATATGTTTTTACATACCTTAGTTATTATTATCCGGGTAATTAAACCATTAGCGTTCGTTGTACTAATGGTCCTAGGTTAGAATAGCTGAAGACTAAGTTTATAAGAATACCTAATACTCGCCAAAGATATGTATTGTTATGTTTGTGTTCATAAACCTGATTATGTTTTGTTGTATCATCTATAAAATAAAACATCCAATTGTTATGGTTATGTAATGCAAGAAACAGTTACGGTACCTTATAAGAAGAATATTTTCAAAGTTCAGTCGAACAATGTATACAAGTGAATTAATGCCGATTTTGATATTATCCTTTTGAAAAGTAGAAAAAAAAATCCACTAAAGTTTGAATACTTGAAACACCTACCCACATGTGTTTTTGTTTTGCTTTCACTGGTTCCTAGCCGATTACTGCCGGCTTCAACGCCAGCTTTCAGTTCACGTTACCACGGAGGGAATGTGGACTGAAAAACTGGTCACGCATGGACAAGGACAGCAACAGCTTCCCTTTTCTCTTCAATTAATCCGTTTCAAGGACGAATCAGAATCTTGGCTGAATCCCAGGTTTCGTGTTATTTCGTTACATAACAATGTCGCAGGTATTTTGTAAAAAAACCAGCACCTTAAATATATGAAATATACATATATATATATATAAATTATAAAATATAAGCTTTCTTTCCTCTCTTACTTTACATAAATAAATTAGTCGTGTTTTATTTCAAGATTAGTTTATATATATATATATATATATATATATATATATATATATATATATATATAT
>CABFOW010000806.1:74607-91188 GCA_902141385.1 Timema californicum | reverse complement strand
AGCCAGGTTTTAACCCCCCCCATGGGTTCAAAAGGGGGGTTTTATTAAATTTTTTCCCCCCCCCCCCCCCCCCTTACAGGCAGACATGGGTATAGTTCCTCTACATTTTTCATTCCTTATACTTACCTCATCATTGTAATTAATACTTACCTCATCATTGTAATTATTAAAATATATAATGCCCGGACGGGTAGTAGGACGAGGACTAAATAATATAACGAAAACAATTAAGCTCATATCAATAAACAAGGTTACTTGATTTTTTGATCCACCCATCCCCCTCTTTCTATTAAACGCTCTTTAACTTCCAAACTTTACAAGAACCTGTTATGTTCTTAGTTCTGTTTGAGGCAAAAACTTTCACCATTCAGCAATCACGTGTCAACTTATTACTTTATATACTAGAAGACGGATTATAATCACATAGGGCCCCAACAAAACAGTTTTGGAATAGGTTTATCCTATCATGGGGGAAAGCTAAAAAAATATGGGGAATAATAAAATATTTTGATACACTAACCAATAATTGAATAATTTTTGCGTGAGATCTTAAAACTAAGAAAATCCATTTTAGGATTTTTAAACCAATAAAATGGTATCCAAATTTTAACGAATGTTTGGGACTTGATTTATTTTAACTTTATATATATATATATATATATATATAGGCCTCCCTTAAGGTTGTGGAAGTGCGAGAGTAAAAAGTTTAAAACTTTAATTTTTATGATAGTGAACTTTATTGATCAATTAAAAAATATTAAATAATTAATAAAAGAGAAAATTTGGTATTTATGTTATGTTTAAAAACCAATAATGTTTTATTTAACTTAATAATAGTAATTACTTCTCCTATTTAAATAGAATAAGTACAAGCATTACTTTTATATATATGTACAGATAGTATTTTATAATTGCTTGATTATATTTCAAACACGTTTTATGCTATAGCTCCCTACATATTAGTTAATAATTATTATTAAAAATAGACTAAGGAACGTCAACCGATAGCAGATATTCTCAATCTTTAAAAAAGCTTCCACTAAAATCCAGAAAACTACTATATGTTTTGTGATAAAGATTAAAACAAGTCTTACTAATAAATACGGGTCTATTTAACGCTTTTAATTAATTTATTAAATTCTTCTGTAAAAAATTAGCAACATAAAATCATAATATTTACAAAAATAAATTCAATTAGAACTATCCATACTATAGATTTAATGACGGCAGACATGTTTTCTTCACCAAACTTTTCAAAACAAGATAATAACCGTGTTTAAATGCAAGCCAAGGGTTACATTAAATATTTTAGATGGTTCTTGCCTGTTATCTCTTTATGTATGAAAATTAAATTATTTATTTATTCAAGTGCTCTTTGACACTGTTTTGTTGCATAAATAAATATCTTATTCTTAAGTCTACTACACGAAGGTTGGTTTGATGTGATTTATATTCATCCGGAGCTGGGCATGCACTCATTCCTTCGTCTGGTTAGTGTTGCCTGCACCATCTGGTAGAAATAACCGGTACTAGGGGAGCTCAAAAAAGTGTGGTATTTCCCCGTTTTACACTGAATTTCTATGAACGAGTGCGAGAGAGCTTACCAATTTTGTCGGAAAGGTATTTTCATATAAGTTACAGGGCTATTTTACAAGCTACAATCTACATGTGACCAGACCCACCTTGGTGGAGTAGTTAGTTAACACGCTAGTCGTGTTGAGATAGACTGCCGAGGACGGGGGGATGGAGGTTCAAATCTCGGTGGGGGGAACTGGGGGTGGGGGTTTCCTAAGTTGTTTCCACTCTCCCTCCACGCAAATGTGGGTTCACTTACTCTAAATTCCCCTTACCAATTCCTAATCCGTTAGCGTTATTAATACTTAAGCCTATAACCCGAACGGGTAGTAAGACGCGGTGCTAAACAAACAAATAATTCATAGAACTAACATCTTTACTTTAGCTCTGAAGGAAGTTGCGCTACAGATTTTTATCGCTCACGAAAAACCCGTCGATTTCAACTGGTTTGGAAACCACCAACATCTGGTCCTGAGGTGAGCACTTTACCTCAGGACCAGCGAGGTCGACTTGTTTGAGAATAACGGTCATATTAATCGATTTTATGTTAATTTTACTGTAGGCCTCTATTGTCTCGTCTCTGTCCAAGAAAATTATGCAAAAGAAGAAAACTATTAAGGATTTTAAAAAGCGTGATGGATATTCCGGAAATAAATGTTTTATTTCACTGGAAACAAAGTTGTTTCACTTGAAAGGTAGCCTAGTTTTAAAACACTGAAATTAATTACAGTACTTCGTGTTTCCTTAGGTATACTTAGGCTTACTTTATATATTTTATTTTATTGTAAAACCCTAAAAATATTTTACAAATATGCGATGTCAAAACAGTATGTTTATAAATGAATTATTAAGACATGTATACAGTCAACGACCACCAAGGGTGGCCGCGTTCCGGTGGAGCTTAAACTGACATGATGGAAACATTCGGTGACCGAGTATGTAGGCCTTCATTAATTTTAAAATTATTCATAAAATAAATAGACTACAATGTTTTATTTTCAGTTGTATGCCTAGTTGAGAAAGGCCTTTATCTCTTCATTTTTAAATGTACTTAAATCGTTTACTGGTTTTAGTATACAGACAAATGAATAGAAATGTCTCTCTATGGGAGTCAAACACGATGTCGTAAGCTTGATGATAAGACTGGTGCCTTACTGCCCTCCAACAAAGAGGTCTCGTACCCTATTTAGGGCTATGGTATGTTTTAGGTGTGGTCACACAGTTTTATATGTAATTTATTAATTTATTAGGATGACTATAGGAAGGGGTGAAATCCAAATTAATAGAAATTAAGTGGTTAAAATTATTTTAAAAAAATGTTGGTTTTTCTTTTGGTTACACAACACGGACTTGGGCGACAGTAGTACCGGTAGCTTAGTATTTGGACGAGTGGCTCTGATAACATAACCTCTAAAATACCCACTGGTTTGATTGATTCTCTTTAGTGACATCTTAGTTATATTCGTATAATCATTATATAAGCAACATATTGTAATTAAAACAAGTACTGGTGAGCACATGGGCTTAACGTCAGGCTCGTTTGGTTGGGTTGGTATTCAAATTTTGGTCGGGTGTACACGAGGGGGATATTTCATAAATGATTTCCACTTCTCTCTCCAAACAAATAATGGCACATTTCCTTTAAAGTCTACCTTCCTGCCAACTGTAATTAAATTAGGATAGCCATGGATGAAATGAAAATAATAATTAAAAGCTATTATTTTTAGCGCTTTTAGATGATCAAGATGTCGTGATCCAGGTCTCCACCGTGGTTCGGATTCCACGTTAAACTGTAGGTCCTCCATTTCATCTCACAATCACCCTACCATTACACATACCCTACCATTACACATTAGCGTAAGTGCGTATAACCCGAACGGGTAGTAAGACGCGGTGCTAATAATAATAATAATAAGATGTCGTGATGGTCCCGGGTAAAAACCGTGCGAAAGGTTGGAAACCACTACTCTATTATACTACTCTATTATATTACTATATAATATATTTATAGTAATATTTATACTATTTAAATAATAGAATGTTTATTGGATCCTCCAGCATACAGACATATTGTATGTAAAGATAATATTGATATATAACATTACCAGGCAATTTTAAATGTTTTTACAAGAAATAGCAAACAATTAGTGTATTTGGCGCGTTTGTTAAAAATGGGGTTCTTTTTAAAAGCTATTAATTGATTTCTCCTGTCCCCATATTACCTAATATCAATCAATGCATTGTGGTTCAAACTTCTTTACTATACTTGAATTCACACGTGCTAATATGCTAAGATACTAGCGCTTTTTGGCTTCAATGTCTGGTCACTAGAACAAAAGAAAAGCCAGACCCATATATCTTAACCTTGGTCTGGTGCCATCTATAATACTTGTAATCAGTAGTAATCTCTATACTATACTCTATGGACATAAACCATTGATATCTATAATATAAATGAATAGACATCTGTGGCTGAAAATTTTGGGCTGTCATTTGTACACCACTGTGTAAAAGAGAAGGAAACCTTCATGGATCACTTTCTCTCTTACATACATACAAGGCAATGTGGTATTTGGACGTAATTCGCTAATTTGTATGAAATAATTAGATATATCACCGTATGATTAGTTAAATCAAATAAAATATGTTTAATAAAAGGTTTGAAGAGCATAACTAAGTTTCGCCACTAGTGACTTGTTTATTTAAATAAGTTGATATAGGCAAATATATAAATACTTCCTACAAGTTTATAAACTGAATAGTCGTTTGAATGCAAGACTCGTTTACAAAGTTTGTCATTCGAATAAATGTAATCAAGTTTTTAGCTACCATATTTCATTATAGTTATTTCACTTTCAATATAATATGTTTTCTGAAAGCAGTACACAAACTAAGAGGCAAGTTTATATATTGTATATAGTAATGCAGTAATATTTCCTACAAGCCTATAACTTAAATGATCGTTTGAACGTAAAACTACTATACAAAGTTTATCATTCAAATAAATATAATTAAGCTTTAAGATAACTTATCTCATTATATTTGACGAACTTTAAATATAACATTATTTCCGAAACCAATATACAAGTTAATAGCAGAATTTAAATATAATTCTGTCTTGGCAGAATATAAAAAAAAGAGGTGATAGTTACATATTTTAATAATTACATTAAATATTTTATTTGTACAATTTTACCTATGGAACTGAATTGTAAATTTTAGTTTAAATTACAAATATAACCCAAAACTATTGAAGTGTTAACAAAATCTAAGTTAGGCTAAGTATAGTTTCATTTTAGGCTTTTGTATTTTATATTACCCTGCCATCATTAAATAAAATACCTCCCTGGTGAAAAATCACAGGACCATAGTAAACCCAGGAAAACCGTAATTGGTTTTGTATGGTTCAGTTCTTTAAGATCCAAGGAAATCCAGACCATTACTCATGTGTGGGCTGCTATGGATTTGTCAGGTTCTCCCAGGGACAGAGTATAGCAATGGGAACCAGACAATTTCTGGAACACTCAGGGTCTGTGGTTTAAAATGTTTTTATTTGGTAATGGTGCACTGTATTTACACAGTACATTTATACTAAATTAGAAAACTGAACATATCAATTTGACAATATAGTTTTATTTAGTAAACAATAAATGCATAAGAAAAGTACAAGTTTTACAATAAGATAGAAAATTATAGAGTATTAAATTTCTTCACAAGGCAAATAAACTTGAGGGATTACTTGATTACTTGTGGCTACCTGGGCAGTACAGTGGCCAGGCAAGAGGCTGTAGAATTTCTAAAAGGAGAGTAATTTGAGAATTAGTTAAAGCAAAATATAGAGCAAATTTATAAGATAACATTTATACAGTCTCACTTGGCAGGGTTGAATATTAACAGGGATCCACTAAATTTGTTGGATAATTGGCTGGTGAATCCTGCTGATTGATGGCTAAGGGCCAGGCGTCATTAAGGTACTATGGCCGGACATGTTCCCTTACGGTACTACCAGAGCATTCAATAGTACATTAACATCCTTTAGAACTAATACAAAATTAGGAACCTATTTATAGGCCAAAACAAAATAGTATTATTTGCGCGGACCCCACTATGACACTGGGCCAATTTCCACGGGTTGCTCACCCAACCTAATACTTTCCATAGACAATGACCGCATAATCAAATCTCTATCATTAACAACTGAACTGCGTAAGGCAAAGGAAAGAAATAGACTTCCTGGCGGTAACCATCAATAACAAAGAACTTATGTACATGACGTTTAGGGTGTCATGAATACTTTTCTCTTCAATATTTATCGGAACTTGTGAGTTAGTGTAAATCAGTAACACTAAAACTTCACATTTTTCTAAGCCGGAGGCTTTAACGTTAGGACAGTGTCCAAAAACACAATAATGCACTCAGCAATTGACTTAATGAGTCATTAAAATCTGACTTGTCCATCAGACTAAAAAAGGCATAAAATAACCAAGGTACTTCTTCCATATTGACGTTAACTAGTCCTGAACATGACACTAGATTCCGAAAACATTTTTTCTTGTATTTAAAAAAAAAGGACTTCTGAATAACTATTTGCATCACGTTAAACCATTTGAAAAATAAAGTTTTCTCCTAACTTAGTAACTAAATTCTAGGGACTAAATGACGACCGCTGGATACCAATACCTTAGCTGCGGCGTTCTCGTAACCACCGCGTTGAATAGGACGATTCATCCTCCTTCAATGCAGCTATGGAGGTGATTCTGACGACCCAGACTCCATGACCCGTCTTGGCTATTCACCGGCAGAGGTTCGTTGTTGATCCTTGGCTGTGCAGAGCCGCTCTCTAGTGTTGAACCCGCGGCGCGTCCCATATATACTCACAACCAGACATGAACAGGGAGGAGAAAAAAAAGGGAACGAATTGAGAAGCATACGTAAAAATAAGGAAGGATAAACGAGGAGAGGCAAGGAGAAGAGATACAAACTGACGAGCTTCTTCTGTCGGCCACCAGAGGCACAGTTGCATAAGAGGTCGAAGCGCCGGTCTCCATTTTCAGAATATCTCCCCAACTGAACTGGCGAGTCTTGTGCCACGTGGAACCGCCATTGTAGATAATCCTGTGATTTAGAAGTGAGTTAATGATATCTGCAGACATCTGGCCGTGGTGAGCTTATACACACGTATCCTATATCAAAATGTATCAGTATTAATTTAGTTATTTGATTTCCACTGTATTTTTTATGCAAAGAAATAATATAGATGTATATTTTCCACCTTCTTGAGGGCCGCATGGCCGGCTGTAAGTTTCATCTGACCCCATCTTATAACAAAGGGTATGCATTCACATATCTTATTCATAACTATAATAATAATAATAATATTACTCCTCTTCTTTGATATTTAGAACAGCAATTATCAAAAGACAATTATTTTTTGACCAACCACGTGTTTGAACGTAGGGCAATACGTAGTTTCAGTATACGAGAGAGTATAAACTTTGAGATATTTTATCTTCAATATCTTGATATAATTCCAACGTGGCACCCAATTACATAAATAGTGAACTTTTTACTTGTAGGTGTTCAATCAATTTGATTGACACGTTACAAGGGCCAAACCAATACAAACCAGAATTTGTCTGGAACACTTTTGGTCTGTGGTTTGACCTGTTTCTTGATGGTATGTGCCAAACCATTGCAATACAGGCCTGGTCTGGAACGCTCCGTGTCTATGGGCTATATCTGGTTTTCTTTGGGAAGGGCCAAACCAATTCAAACCTGACTTTGTCTGGAATACTCCGATTATGTGGTTTGGTCTGGATCTCTTTGGGACAGAAAAAAAAACTTTGTCTAGAACGCTCTTTGTCTGGGGTATTATCTGGCTTTCTGTGGGATAGGACAGACCAAAGCAATCGAGACTTTGTCAGGAACACACTTTATTTGTGGTTTTGTCTGGTTTTCAATGGGACAGAACAAACCAATGCAAACCATACATTTTCTGGGTCAATCTAGAGCTGTGGTTTTGTCTGGTTTTCAATGGGACAGAACAAACCAATGCAAACCATACATTTTCTGGGTCAATCTAGAGCTGTAGTTTTGTCTGGTTTTCAATGGGACAGAACAAACCAATGCAAACCATACATTTTCTGGGTCAATCTAGAGCTGTGGTTTGGTCTGGTTTTCTTTGGAACAGAACAAACCAATTCAAACTAGACTTTGTAAAAAAAAATTGGGGTTTGGTCTGGTTTTCTATGGGAAAAAACAAACCAGTGCAAGCCACCCTTTGTCTGAAACACACTCTATCTGTGGTTTAGTCAGGGTTTCTTTGGGACAGAACAAACCAGTGTAAACCAAACTTTGTTGGGAACACTCTTGATCTGAGGCTTTGTCTTTGTTTCGTTGGGACAGTAGAAACCAATGCAAACCATACTTTATCTGGAACATTCTTGATCTGTGGTTTGGTCTGGTTTTTCGTTGAGAGAGAACAAACCAGTGCAAACCAGACTTTGTCTGGAACACTCCAGCTATGGGGTTTATTCTGTTTTTGGGGGGGATTGGACTATCCAACGCAAACCAGATGTTGTCCTGAACACTCTAGGTATGTGGTTTTGTATGGCTCTATTTGGGATGGGCCAAACCAATGGGGGACCAGACTTAGTTTGGAATGCTCCAAGTTTGTGGATTTTTCCGGGTTCTTTTTACGTACAAAACAAAAAAAAGTATTTGTCTGGAACATGGTGGTTATGTGGTTAGGTATGGGTCTCTTTAAGATGGGCCAAACCAATGCAAACCAGACTTTGTCTGGGACATTCAGAGTATGTGGTTTGGTCTGGTTCTATTTAAGATGGGTCAAACCAATGCAAACCAGACTTTGTCTGGGACACTCCGGGTATGTGGTTTGATCTGGTTCTCTTTAAAATGGGTCAAACTAATGCGAACCAGACTTTGTCTGGGACACTCAGGGTATGTGGTTTGGTCTGGTTCTTTTTAAGATGGGTCAAACCAATTGCAAACCAAACTTTGTCTGGGACACTCCGGGTATGTGGTTTGGTCTGGTTCTTTTTAAGATGGGTCAAACCAATGCAAACCAGACTTTGTCTGGAACACTCCGGGTATGTGGTTTGGTCTGGTTCTCTTTAAAATGGAAACCAATGCGAACCAGACTTTGTTTGGGACACTCAGGGTATGTAGTTTGGTCTGGTCTGATTTTTCCGGGTTCTTTTTGCGTACAAAACAAAAAAAAGTATTTGTCTGGAACATGGTGGTTATGTGGTTAGGTATGGGTCTCTTTAAGATGGGCCAAACCAATGTAAACCAGACTTTATTGTTTATATGGAACACTCCGGACTTGTGGCTTAGTCTGATTGTATTTGGGATGGAAAAAACAATGCAATCTAGACTTTGTCTGGAAAATTCTGACTGTGGTTTTTACTGGTTCTCTCTGGGACGGAACAAACAAATGCAAACCAGACTTTTTCTGTAACACTCTGGGACTGTGTTTGTTTTTCTGGTTATTATCGAGAAGGAACAAACCAGTGCGAACCTTACTTTGCTTGGAACAATCTGGGATTATGTTTTTTTTTCTGGTTTGTTCTGGGACTGGCCAAACTAATACAAACCTGACTTGGTCTGGAAAACTCCAGGACTATGACTTGGTCTGGTTCTCTTTGGGACCGAACAAACCAATATAGACCAGATTTTGTTAGACAGATTATGTTGATTATACTGGTTCTCTTTGGGACAGAACAAACTAATACGAACCAGATATTGTCTGGAACACTCTTGGTCTGTGGCTTAGTCTGGTTCTCTTAGGTACTAAACGAAACAATGGAAACCAAAATTTGTCTAAAAACTCTGGATCTGTGGTTTTACTGGTTCTCCCTGCGACAGGCCAAACCAATATGAACCAGATTTCATCTGGTTAACTCTGGGACTGTAATTTTTTCTGGTTTTCTCTGGGACGGGCCACACAATTAGTACAAACCACGTTTTGTTTGGAGGTGTTGTTTCTTCAGGTTCTCTCTGAGACTGGCCAAACCAATACGAATCAAACTTTGTATGGATTACTCTTGGTGTGTGGTTTAGTCTGGTTCTCTCTGGAACAATCCAAACCAATACGAAACAGACATTGTCTGGAACACTCTGTGGCTATGGTTTGTTCTAGTTCTCTCTGGGACAGCCCAAACCAACACGAGCCAGGCTTTGTCTGGAAATCTCTGGATTTGTAATTTTTTTCTGGTTTTCTCTGGGACGGGCCAAACCAATACGAACCAGACTAACACATGAGTGTCTTTAATATTGAAAGATGTGAAGGCTTGATTGTTTGTTTTTTAATTAATTTCACAGGAATTTAAGCAGCCTACATAGGCTTACTCATATAATTGTGTGGGTGGCTTGTCTAACACTAGACAACCACGTTTATTACGTCATATTGATGCTAAAGGTGATAACAAAGGTAAAAAAAAATTCTTAACTTACGTCTTGACGTTTCTTCATTTTTATAACATGTTTCCGAAGGTGTTAACCTCCATTTAGTAATCCTTGGATTAGCCTTGCCTGGTCTATAATTTGGTTCCAAATATTGCTTTCTTTTAAGAGACATCTGAATAATAGATAAATATTTTGACGCGGGATTATTGTATGAACGTAATAACCTACTACAACATTCAGAATAAATATCACTCACAAAAAGCTATTGTTATTAATAAACGTGTCCAAGCTTCAATGAATAAAATTTGGGTTAGCGCATACCCTATATAAGATTAAGAGAGTACGCGAAAGCAGAAAATGAAAATAATCATACCAAGTGCACACCCAATATGATTAAAGCTCAAACAAAACATAATAATGAAGTACAACCATGAAAGGAGGCAACACAAAACAAAATTAATATTATTGGATTATATTAAATTTTACATTAACGTAAGTGAGATAAAAAAACATTTAATTATGTATTATTATATATGAGTTAAAAAAAATTATGAGTTTCGCAGTGATGTTGGTATAACTGTTTCCTCAAAAGTTGACACCTCAACTGTTATGAATATCTCAACATAAACGATCTTTTGTCTTGAGCACGGTCGGATATCTCTTATAGGAGCTACTTCAAGCTTATTTTAGTTATTTTTATAACCACGGCAAACGCTAGTATAGGCAAATATCGAGCTTTGATTGGACGATCTATTCAAACTTTACAAAAGAGTAAACTATCATGGCGTTTTCTACTTTATGATTGTAAATAACGTTTTAATAGTGATATTGTTTTGTTATAAAATGTTTTAAGTGTTTATTTTATCATGGTGTACTATAAATATAAATGTTGTGTTCCTCGATTTTTAAATAGAACATCTACTATACATAGATTTCCAAATAAAGATGAAACAAGATTCTCCATCCGGAAGAAACTTATCTGTAACTCAAAACTTGAAAATCTGGACAATGGAACTATTCGTACCAAATTTACAAATTACAATGAGCATTTTAAATACGAATGTATTAGTTTAGGGACTAAATAGCTGAATGCACATTCCATTAGATCTTTAGAATTGCCAGGTGGGGGTGGTGTCTATCATCATATTTTGTATTGGCCAATCTATAAATTTAAACGGCGACAAAATAAATTAACGAAAATACATTGCAATAATATCAGTCAATAATTGATTTAATTACTTTTGTTAATTTAATTAAATGTTGATTCTCAACATTTAAATAAACCAAAGTAGGTAAACTTCAATTAACTTTTGAATTCAAATGATAGGGTCTATGTAATAGAGTAATTAATCTGCTTTAGAAGAAAAATATTGGTCCATGAAAAGGCCCCAACAAACTCTGTGCATAGTCCGTAAGAAATCTATGCTAAAATATCTGATTGCTCTGGACACAGAGTCCTTATCCGTAAATGTGTAGAAGTTGGTCAACTTTCACTTTCTATAGAATAAGGAATAGGTTATACAGATTACAAAACTTAGGCTGTATCCAAATCGTCTACTTCACGCGCCATCGACCCTTGATGTACACTTGATAGTTGTATTAGCAATCACGTGATCAAGTGCAGATCCGTCCAAATAGTTACGAAGTGTGCTAATGCACCCCTCACACACGCTCGAGTCCAAGGGTGACAGCAATTTACCCTTGACACGCCGTCGATGCGGTGTTTGATCGGCAAGGGCTTAATTTTTCGTCTGCTAGAGAGAGAGAGCTCGTAGAGTAATGTGATCTTTGATAAAGTACGTTAAATATACTGGTTGTTTTGTAGTGTTGTGGAGTTGTATTGTGTTGTGTTGGATAGTTTGGCTAGTTTGTTATGTGCAGTGAAAATAAGTCACCACATCTGTAAGTGGCCTACGCTAATTCGGGCTGATAGTTGGCGTTTAAAATAGTTTCTAAGATCATTGGTAGTAAGCAGCACTGCGGATTTAAGGGTGTGAAAAGGATGTTTTGCCGTTCGAATAGTCTGTTGCTGTCTTTGATCTCAAGTGCGTGTTAAGTGTACAGTCATCAAGTCTGCATCAAATCAAGTGTACTTGACTATTCGGATACAGCCTGAGTAAATATGTATGCCCACATTTAAATAAAAGCACTAATGCCAGTGAAAGAATTAAATTGAAGTTTTAAACGTTAAAGTTGGTTATAATATATACAAAATAGCCAAACAACTATTTCCAACAGCGGTAAATTGTTACTTAGATATTATGACTGAACGCGCTCTAAGAACTGATCTCGTGGAGCGCTCAATCAGCAATCGATCGAGCTGATCTTGGAGCGCTCAGTAATCGGTATTCAGCCAACGTTACGCACCATGGAGAAAAGGAAAATATATAACTAACTCAGATCAAAAGTGAAAATTATTTAAATACAAAGAAAAATAATGTACGTATGCACTGGCCTCGTCTCGTGCTTAAATATGTAGGTAATATTTCATATTAGGTTGGTATATAACTTGTATGCAATTATAACTACGTTACTTATAGCCATAATAATTATGTATTTTTAATTCTTTATAAATTCACTAAAATAAAATCATACTGGCCCATCTAATATTGTTTTTGATAGTGTTTAACTTTGTTACTTGATGAAATTATTATCTTGTTTATATTCATAAAGTAAAGTATTTCATAATTTTAAATACGCCTTAAAGTAAATAAAGCTGAATGGTTTAGTTTGTTTAGAATGTTGGTTTTGCTGTTTATTATAAAATAAAGTACCTAACGCATAATTAAAGAATTTGTGTGTCCACGCAAGAAACTGTATTTAAATATTTTTCTTTGAACTATGAATTATATTTTCATGACTTGAGAATTTATTATTACTATTATCACCGCGTCTTACTACCCGTTCGGGTTATACACACTTACACTAATGTGTAATGGTAGGGTTATTGTGATATGAAATGGGGAACCTACAGTTTAACGTGGGATCCGAACCACGGTGGAGGCCTGGCATTCCACACATTCACAAGTTGTGAGTAATACATGTTTTGTCAGAGGTGAAGGAAGGGTTTGGCAATCAGATAAGTATGTGCCGGGACCGAGGATTGAACCCTTGACCCCCAGATTAGAAGTCCGACACCTTACCCATAGACTGCCAGGTCACCGTTTGTGAGAATTAAAAATATATCTGCTTGACCCATGAACCACTCACTTTTACTTTCTCTTTATTTTTGCTCCACGTCTACCCATTTGAGCCATAATCGTTAAATTACATTAATTGAATTTGGATGAGGAAGTCATAATTCATATCATATGTACCTGCATTTTGGCGGGGTCGGAGTGGGAAACCATCTAGAAATATCCAACTCAGTACACCCAGCTGGAATTCGGTCCCCGACCTCTCTGTCACTGGTCAATTAAAGTAAATAAGTTTGACATTTAGTGCATTTGCCCAATGATGTGAGTCTCTCTCCATCTCTTTACGTTTGAATGGTTGATATAATAGATACTATATCATTTTTTGTGTGTTTTGTATAATATATTTTGTATCTAATTTTATGAAGTTAGCAAATGTAGAATTCTGTAAAGGGGAATATTAAAATACATACCTCTTTGGATAGACCGAACAAGAAAGGCTTGGAGAGGAATGGGCATGACATTTACCCCGCTCTCGTGGGGTTAAGTCAAACCCTTTTAGGGCATCCTTAGCCTGACCTAAAAGGGTTTGAGAACTACTGTTCTATTTATAGAGGCACCAATGCTCAAATGTTTCCTGTGAAAGAATTTTCGGAACCTCCTAGCCACCAGCGGTTAAAGTTATCCAGCCGTTGATCTAGCCTATCCCCACCCCCATCTGCCCCACAAATTTTAGAGTACCACATAGTATTTATTAACTTTTTATAAAACGTTACTGACGGAATAAACAGTAGGTTCATAAAAGGATCTCACTCAGTAAGCGAAATAATTTTGAAAACATTTAATGTTAGATGCCTGTAGTGCTCCACAAAAATTAGGTTAGTATCCATATATTTATTTTAAAAGTTATTAGAAACAGGACTGGGATCGGTGGAGAGGAGATGCCAACCAATCTCAGGGTTGACAAATTAAGAAGAAGGGACATACACATAGCACTTTGGCATGGCTTTTAGGCCTATATTAACACCTTCTTCATTGCGGGGTTTATATTCATGTAGGATATAGCTCATAGCTAATAAAGAATAGTGTATAGTATATAGTGCGCAAGAAGTTGAAATACATTACCTTCGGTGAGAGCGTTTTTAATCGATATATAGTGAATATTGTAAATTAATAAAGTTGATTTCCTTTAATTTCTTACCCATGTGGAAAAATGCCAGATCTGGAATATTCTTAGCTAGAAGTTATATTTGAAGCAATCTAATTTTCTCTATATATATCTTTCAATAAAAGTAAGCTTTTATTTAACAGCAGATTGCGTCAAAATACCTGTTTTGGTAGTACGAATGTATACTAATTAATATAATGGGTTAGGGATGAGTAGGGTTGATATTTGGATGAAGTGTACCTGTATTCGCGTGGAGGGTTGTTGGAAAACCATTACGGAAAAATCTTTCTCAATAGACCATACAGGTACTTGAAACTGAATCTCCCTGTTATCGGAAGTTCAGCCTATACTACAATACACACCTGTTAATTTTCAGAAATAAAACGGCTAAGAAAATGTTAATCTTTTTTACAAATCTAATGAAAAAATGTACTATTTAATTTCAAGAAGTCAATGTACACTTCCTCTAGTAACAACCTGCCTAATACCTAACCCACTAGAGTAATTAGGACCTGTAGGCCTATGGGTACTTAATATGTGGTTTTTAGTAAATAAATAATGTGTAAATAAAGGAATCAAAAAGATTAAATACATGTTATTTCAAGTATTTTTATAAATATGAAAATAGCGTGGAAAGATTATATGTTTTATAACAAATGTTCTTCGGATCATATTAAACAACAAAATTAAAAGTCCTGTGGTGGACTATAATTCACTTTTCCTATTTTCACAAAGCCGTCCTCCCAATTACATTTTATATAGAAGTCATCGTTAACCTTGAAATCTCGAGTTGTTGCATTGACCCTAGCAAATTCTGAAATAAAAAAAGTCATACCATTAATACCAATAACATAATTATAAGATTAATTAAGTTCATTCTTATAAATAATTATTTAAACTAGCTCTATTAGTGTTATTAACTTAAATAAAATACCGTATGGTACTGGTAATAAAGTGGAAAGTAATTGGTCAAAGCTAATTTAGGTCTAATTTTTGTCAAAATGTGTCATTTTAAAAATGTAAATAATTAATCTGTTAAAATATTGATAGATTTATGTAGTCGATATTATTATGTTAATTCTGAGGCGTTTTGGGAAATGGTTAGGGATCATATAGGCCTATGGTCAAACGCTATATTGAAGTGCAGCTGTGAGTGCATGAATCAATTTTCTAAAATAAGACCAGAAGTAGGCCTACTTGTTAATAATATGCATAATGCAAGTTTGTCATGTGTTTATTTGGATTATTATATTCACTCTTTTATTTAGGTTGTTATAAAGTACTATTTTTGGCCTACTATAGCTACTAACGCCACGACATCTAAGTGACAGATTTTTATTAATGGATAAGCCCCTAGAGTAATTGTCAAAGAATCCATCATAATTATAAACCCGCGTATATAAAATAAATAAGATTTATAGCATCATAAAATTTAAATCCTAAGATTAGTATAAAAGAAATTTAACTTACATGATTTTGTCAGCACTATCCCTGCATATTCCTTCATAAATTTTCCAACAGGCCACATGAATATAACCTCATCGACAACATATGGCTGTTCATTCCCAAATATTATATCATTCTATTCGCAAATTGCCAGCAAATTATCTTCTTTAAAATCAACTAAAAATAAATTGCCATGTGTTGCATATCTCATGATTCACTAGTTTGTTGCATATTTCATTATTTGCTAGTCTTATATGGTTATTTCCCTCCCTATCCTCCCTTGCTCAAATGCAGATTTCTTGGAATTAGCCACCCCTCTTCCCTCCTAAGCCCAAGCAAACCCACACACACACACACGTGTCGCTTACTCCGTCTCAAATAGTGGTCATTGAATCCTAATCTATTAGCACAGCTCGGTGAACCTCTCTTGCTCAGTTTCTTTTGGAAATGAACTCACCAAAAACTCTGTATAAGGTGATTTTAGTGCGCGACTCGTCATAGACAATAAGTTGATAATGTTCTCTCTGTGTGTTTCTATTTAATATATATAATATGTACTTATTAAACGCGAGTGTTTAGGGGAGCTCCTCTCGCAAATTAATATTAGTTAGAAGACCAACCTCAGATCCATAATATCAAGACCATCGCTCCCAGGTATTCTTGGATCTCCTGTCAAGACAACTCTCAAGGTAGGATCTACACATTACATCTTATTAAACCAACGTTCAACTCCCTTCTCTGTTTTAGTGTATCTAACTAAAACTGGTCCTCCGGAATTTAATTACTTTTTTGTTACTCTTAATTACATTAAACAGACAGATCGCTCATACA